>FIZU01059623.1:0-18420 GCA_900064475.1 Pseudococcus longispinus
GTACGTAACAGCAACGGGAGGGGGGGGGGGGGGTAGTCACCATAAGATATGATTTTGCCTTATCTTCAACTGACACTTCATAATATTTTTTAAAACCGAAAAAGTCTGAATTTCTAAAAAATTTTAAGTCCAAAAAATCTTTTGAAATCTGAAAAATTTTTAAAGTCAAGAAAGTCTAAAATAGCTTGACAAAATGTCGGAAAATTAGTTTGATTTCTAAAATTTTTCAAGTCCAAAAAGTCTAAAGTGTTTGTCTGACAAAATGTCTAAAAACCCCCATAATGTCTGAAAATCTGAAAATTTTTCCAAGTCCAAAAAAGTCTGACAAAATGTCTAAAAGTCGGCAAGTTCAAAAAAGTTTCATAAAATTTCTAAAAATCAGTTTTAGGTGAAAAACTATCTGACAAAATTCTGATTTGAAATTTTCCAAGGCCAAAATGTCGTGAGAATTCTGAAAAATTTTTCAAGTTTAAAAAATCTGATGAAATATCTGAAAGTCAGTGAAATCTCGGAAAATGTTTCAAGTCCAAGAAGTCTGTCCTCATTTGGGGGGGGATGAACTCAGAAAAACACGATATTATGTTTTAGTTTCGAAATAAAATAATCATTTCCACGATTAATTTTTTTTAGAATTTTTTTGTTTCAATATTTGCTCTAGCTCCTTCTGAACAAAAAATCATCAGAAGGTATCTGTTTTTCAAGACACTTCCCATTCTCATAAGTGAAAATATACTTCACTCGTGTATTTTCAAACCAATGACCACACCGATTTTTCTTCGATCCCTTTTTTATTCGATCTTGTGTTAGGAAAGAGTATTCTCCCTCTTTGTATTTCGTGAACAAATATCTCCCCTGAATTCTCACACTGCTTGAATTAAAATTCATCTACTACCCATCCTAATTTATCCAAGTGTTTTTCCCCCTTAACAATCCAACATTGGTAAGTATATTTCGCGTACAAAAAACTTGACAATTCGTATCCTCGAACCCAGACTATAAACTTTGGTTCAAAAATAAAACCCAAAATAAAAAAAGAAAACACTCAAAAGAAATTGATTTTAACTTTTTGCAAACGTGCCGATGCGATGTTCTTTTTCATGCTGGCATGACCATAATACTGAAAAGATTTAAATTAGGGTTATATTTCTTAATACACTTTAAGCGAATAAAAGATATTTAAATTTGTTCGATTATTTTTCCAGAGATGCTATAATAACAAGCAGTATAAACTGTTTGACGAGTTTTCTGGCTGGTTTCGTTATATTCTCTGTGCTCGGATACATGGCCCATGTGCAGAAAAAAAGTGTCGCCGATGTTGGACTGGAAGGTGATTCATTTCATGTGTAATTACGAATAACTCAGATGTAAAGCTTAATTGTTTACTTTTTTTTCTTTTTCAAAGGCCCTGGATTGGTATTCATTGTGTATCCGGAAGCAATAGCCATGATGACTGGTTCGGTGTTTTGGGCGATAATATTTTTTTTGATGTTGATTACATTAGGTAAGAAATAACCCGGTTGAAAAATATGAGAATTTAGCTACTTAATGATGTGATTTTTCAACAGGTTTAGATAGTACATTTGGTGGTCTCGAAGCAATGGTGACGGCACTTTGCGACGAATATCCGAGGCTTTTAAGACGACACCGAGAAATTTTCGTAGCTGTTTTATTGCTCGGAGTTTACATATGCGCGTTACCAACAACCACATACGTAAGTTACCTACTTACCTTACCGTGCTATCGAAACAAAATTCAAAAATTTTCGTCTCCGGCAGTACGAACAATGTTGAAACAAAAAGATAAAACGATTCTCGTGTTAGATTTTCTAGAAGAGTAAACAACACTCGGCGTATGTCGTGGCTATGTAAGCTTGTCAGTCCTATCTTGGATAAAATTAAATTAAATCAAATCAATCGTATTCAATGACCCGGTTACTCAGCTCACAAAACAACTTTTTTCACTTAGCACGAGTAAAAATTTACAAAATAAAGATCAAGGTTCGTATCCTTCGACCGTAGGTAATCTTAATTCGTCGCGAATCAATTTTTTTCCTCAAATTAGACTTAAGTAAGAAGATACCCACTCGAGTATTTTATTTTCATTAATATAATCCTCGTAAAAAGAGAGAGAAGAGGGTTAAAAAAAAACATTAAAATCATGTTGATTGTAAAAAGCCCATAAAAACGTACGCCGGTTTAAAAAAAAAAATCAAATTAATAGAAAAAAATGGACGTTTTAATTTTCGTCGAGATCATTTCCAGCCAATAGAAATAGTATATGGTCGTAGATCGTAAAATAAACCAAAATGACAAGGTAAGACGAAGACAAGGAAATTAAATAGCTTGCGCGCTTCGATGATTTTTCTAGTTAAAAGCTTTCAACTTTTCTACTTTTTCTTTTTCAAAGTGTATAAACGATTCGTTGAATTAAAAGTGGCATCCATAAAACATGAGAACCTTTGCTAGAATAAACCTTTTTTTCAAATATTTATTTATCGCCCCGGCTGTACGTATAATAATTTTAAAATTCCTGTTTTTCTGAATACAAATACCTGCTACGTTTTCTTTCTATACTTTTTCTTACATCAGTGAAATGAATTCTTTCATCTGTACCTATTTGAATGTCCTTATTAAAACGCCTCTAATGAAACTAACACTGTTTGTATTTGATTTTAGACGTGGTAGGGTGGCGTGAGCTCGTCTAGGGGTGGTTTACTAAATTACTCGTTTAATATTTGAGATTGATAAAATTTACGAATGAATTATTTTATTAAAAATCTGGAAGTGTGAAGAATACTTAAATTTTGAAGGCATTTTTATTCGAAATTTTAAAATTTTAAATTAGCTTCCATGATGACACATTTTCAAAAAAAAAATGTTACAAACAATAAAATTCAAAAAAATTTTGCTAGTAATTTTTTAGAATTATTTTTTTAAATAAAATTTTCATAATAATAACACATTCTACTTCATTTTCGTTTTCAAAAAAAAATGACGAAAATACTTTTTCAAACTTTTTATGACATTTCAATAAAAATTTTGTAGCACTCATTTTTTTGCAAACGAGGAATTCAGTGTGTCCCATTAAGGATAACCCCCTTCAACCCGGCAAGTCGGCAACTTCTTTCAACAAAGTGTAGATATGTTTGCCTATTCTTGGAATTGAAGGGGGAAGTTTTTCAATCTTGTTCACCATTTTCGATTTATCGTAAAATTGAAACAGTGACAGGTAGAGGGTTGCAGTTTGTGCCATTGAAAGGAGGATTCATCCAAGTTTTTTTATGCAGAATTCTTTTGGGTCGTCGTTTCCTTTTTTTTTTTAGAAAATTGGAGGGGGGATCGAAAGAAAGTTGTGGGATGACTTCAAAAGACCGTGAATAAAATTATGTGTCTCACCAATATTTTGGGGACAGGATTAAAAATTTTCAAATTTTTAAAAATTAAAAAAAAATTCGAATTTTTTTGATGTTTTTAGGAGTGTTCAGTACATGGCTAAAATTGTTGTTTTTGTTAATATCTCGAAATGGAATAAAATAACACATTACATACAATTTAATCGATATTAGGGGTTAAATTTTCCCTCCAGATGCACATAAGACGAACCTCGACACCATTTTCCTTTTTTAGGGGTTCTCAAATTTCCATTTTACGAGATATCTTGTAATTCAATGTTATTTCACAGCAATTTGAGAACCCCTAAAAAATAAAAATGATGTCGAAGTTCGTCTGATGTACATCTGGAGGGAAAATCGAACCCCTAATATTGATTAAATCGCATGTAATTATTTTTTTAATTCCATTTCGAGATATCCTCAAAAACATACATTTTGACACTGTACAAAAATCATCCGAACAACCCTAAAAATAATCCGAAATATCAGGATTTTTTTGCTTTTCTATGGCAACAATACGACTAACTACTCAAAAAAAACAATTTTTTTTAAATTTTGAAAATTTCAAAATTTTGAGCCCTATATGCAAAATGTTGGTTCAAGTCAGAGACTCTAATTTTTTATCACGATCTTTTGACGTCACCCCAGAACTGTTTTTCGATCCACCTTCAATTTTTCAAAAAAAATACAAAAATGACCCACCCTAGTGCGAACCTTCGCTGTTTATGTTGTTCGAATCAAATGTTTCAAGAAAAACACCTGAAAAGGCCTTTACTTACTTGATAAGATAGTGAAATCGGGCCTTGACCCAAATTTCCTCGAAAGTGGTCCTACATGTTACCCCTGATGTAAAAACTCACCCCGAAATTTTTGACCACCCACCCCCACCTATTCCTGAATTATCATCTCCTAAATAGTGACTTTAATACGTGATATTTTCGGAGGGGGTGGTTGAAAAATTCGGAAATTTTCACAGATTATTGTGGACATTATGTGACCACATTTGTGGAAATTTTTTCAAAAAAATCTAAAAACGGTTTCTCAATTTTTTTGCACTTTGAAAATTTAAAAAAAAAACATTTTTATTTGGGGGGATAATATGGTTGATTTTTTTTCAAAATTTTGTAATACCCTTAGGTATCTATATTTTTTTCAAGACCCAAAAACGAGAGAAACATTCTTTAAAAAATTCAAAACTGATAAAAAAAGTTCTGGGATGGTCTTTTTATACTTGATTGAAGGGGAAAAAAATTTAAATTTTTTTTGGAACTAACCTTATAGTTTGGAGTCGTTCCATTGAAAAATTATGCAAAAAAATTTTTAACCCGATCGACGCCCAAATTGCACATTAACCCGTCCCTCAGCGACCACTTTGAAAACTGAACATAAAGAGCGCGAGCTCAACGTTTACTCCACCACGACGCGTGGCAAATATCTACTGAGCTCGGGCTCTTCATGTTCAGTTTTCAAACTGGTCGCTGAGGGACGGGTTAATGCGCAATTTGGGCATCGATCGGGTTAAAAATTTTTTTGCATGATTTTTTCATGGAATGACATCAAACTATAAGGTTGGGTACCAAAAAAATTCAAAATTTTTTCCCCTTCAAGTATAAAAAAGACCATTGAAGAACTTTTTTTTAAACAATGTGCCCATAGTTTTTGTGCCTCGAAAAAAATATATGTGATACCTAAGAGTATTACAAAATTTTGAAAAAGAAATTCAAGCATGTCACGCCCACAAAATTTTTTTTGGGAATTTTTTGAAAATATCAAAGTGCTAAAAAATTGAGAAAATTTTGACCAATTTTTTAAAAAAAATTTCATGGGTGTGCCAACATAGTGCCCACAATCTCAATATTTAGGGGATGATAATTCGGGAATGGTTGGGGTGGATGGTGAGTTTTTACATCAGGGGTAATATTTAGGACCACTTTTGAGGAAATTTGGGTCAAAGACCGATTTCATTATCTTATGAGGGAAGGCCCTTTATTTTCCAAAAAAATTTCAAATTTCAAATTTGAAGGAAAAATGAAGTGAACGGCCCAACTCTGATTAAGAGCAAATCTAAGCAGTAAGCACATTTTTAGGTAAAGTTTAATGCCTTGAAAAGTATGATTGAAATACAATTCTTTGATAGAATCAGAGGTGTTTTGCGTTTTTGGGAAGGGGCTCTAGTTTTATACAGTTCACACCAACGTGAATCATTTTTTTAATTTGGTGGTGAGGGTGGGGAGGAGGGAGTTACACACAATTTTGTGTTTTGACCTCAAAACAACCAAGTAAAAATATCACCCTCACGACTCATCCTTACTCCTCAGTTTATAAAATTCATCAATCATCATTTTTTCTCTTTTTTTCAGGGAGGCTACTACTTGGTGAACCTTTTGAATATTTTCGGACCAGGTTTATCGATATTATTCGTAGTATTTGTGGAATCTGCCGGCGTTTGTTGGCTGTACGGCGTTGAAAAATTTTCTCGAGATGTCGAATGCATGCTCGGATACAGACCGGGAATATTCTGGAGGATTTGTTGGACCTACATAAGTCCAACTTTTCTATTGGTATACGTATCGTCCATCCAAACCTCTTAAAAAATTTCTACCATTTTTAGTCATTTAAATTTGAATACTTTTGTTGATTTGCCAACACAGGTGATCTTTGTGTTCTCTTTATTGGGCTATGAAGATATGATCGCTGGCGAATACGAGTACCCAGAATGGAGCATAAATTTAGGTTGGGTTCTGACAGCTTCTTCGATACTCTGCATTCCATTGTATATGCTATATTTATTATGCATCACACCCGGACCATTCTTACACGTGAGAATCATTTGGAAAATTTTTATTCAAATTCAAAGATCAAGTAAATTTCAAGCGAGTGTATTTTTCGCAGCGTATAACCGTCATGTTTAAACCATCCGAAGAATACAGTATAACCGCGACTACCAATATCATAACAACTACGACCACCACAACAACGATGATTAGTTCCAAAAACCCAGAAAGCTTAAAAGCACGAGCGGCCACAATCAACTACGGAGCAACGTGCGTCTGACGACAGCAACAATTGGAATGGCTCGTGTAAAACATGGCTATTTCGAAATTAAAATCTTCGATCTCTGTGTTGTATACTTATACTTAATAACTTATCAACAATGAATAATTTTCGTGTTCATATGTATTTACTTTACTTTAATATGACTTGAATGGTCACAAAAAAAAAGGTCGCTATCCTCATGCGTTTTATTACATGACTGAATATTCAAATAGTCTGCCAAAAAAAGTTTATCGTTTATTATTTTTGCTATAGAATTTGGTAGTTAGATAGCTTTGAAATGCATTGTTGAATTTGTGAGTTACCTTTAAAAATTATTCTAAGTTAGATTTAAGCGTTTTACCAATATTATAGGTACCAAATTGGCCAAAAAAATTTCTGTGGTTTTAAAACAAGTAGAGGTGGGTAGTTTGCTTGGTAAAATCGTTTTTTCATTTCGATTATTAATAGACGATCACGATGAATATTTTTAGAAATGCTTTATGGGAAATTTTATTTTTAAAAAATGTATTTTCGCCTCGAATCATCACTGCCTATACGTTTGGAAGGTCAAATTGTGAAATAATTTGCATATATTCTCTATATTAAGGCAGAGTGATCAAAGTGAAAATCCTCGAACACCATAATCCAATGGAAACCCTTCCTTTCCCTTCGTTCCTTCAAAATATCCAAATTTCACATCAGATATCATATATCGAAGCTATGTATTTAATTTGGCCAGCTGGTTTGATTTTTTTCAATGGTAATTTTGTGAAGAGATTTACTTACCTAGGTCCATACCTAATATATGAAATAATTTTTAAATTAAGATGATAAAACTTTATTTACTTACCTGTTATGCCAGACAATAATAATAATAAGCGTATTCTTATAAGTTGTTATGGTGAATATATTGAATAATGTAAGCAATCGTTTTGCAATATTCATTTTATGGGTAGGCTTTTTATTTATTTCTAAAGCTACTTATACGTACCTACCTTTTAGACTTAATTTATTTTTGAAGATGCCAACTTTTTTTAAAAATGGATTATTTACCTATTTACTTATTTAATAATAATTTATAAGCATCATTGGAAACAGTTTTAAATCGTATTCACATATCATCGAAGAAAGAACAATTCCATATCGTATGTGTAGATAATATAATACAAATAAGAGTACCTAACTTACTCACTTTCCAGTTAAATTATTTATTGGTCTTTTACTTTTGAATCATGAATTGAAAAAAAAAACAAAAATTTTATACTAATAAAAGATTTGTTTGTAATGAAATAAGATGAATAAAATGAAACATATTTTACGGTGTTTAAATCTTTCCATCAATTGATGATGATGATGACAATGATGACCTATTGTCTGGAGTTTGTTTACAATTGGTCAACTTTTATCAGTTTCGAAATATTCGGCTGCGATGATTTCATTCAAAGAATTCACCACGATGGTGTTGATAATTTCAAAAAATTTCCACAAAAGTGAGAAATTTATGGAAAATTTTTGATAAAAATAATGGTTTATTTTTAGGTTATATTTCGAATTCAATGTAGTAGGAAATTTCTATGAACAAGTGGGTGATAAACGTTCGTATTATGTTTTCAAAACGACAATTTTAATAACTTTCAATTAATAGTGTATTTTGGTGATAGATGAAATAAATTTTTGGTAGAACAAAATGCTAACCGGTGTCATTCGTAAAATTAACAACGGTGTTGTCAGAAGAGGGAGTACAATCACCGGAGGAGAACGTAATTTACTCAAATTCAGTTGTCAAAATAAATCTCAACATAAAGTGGTATCATCGAAAAAGAATAATGTACGAAATCGAAATTCGTCGAAAGGTAAACAATGAAAAAATTACTAGTAGTAGGTATTTTTTTAGATAATTGACCTGCTGGCGTCATAGATAGCATGAAATCTGGAGAAGGGGTTAGTACCAACGTGTAGCCTGACCCTTGGAGAGTCTCCTATACCTGGCCTCACACCACTGTCTGTTGATAGTAGGCAACTATCAACACATGAAAGTAAATTGAATTACAGTTCAAAAAATTGACCAAAAATCATGATTTCGAATACCTAAGATGGCAGAAGAAAATTGTAAAAAAATTGTGGCATATACTTTTTGTCTATTTTTGTTTTTGAAGGGGAGACATCAATTCTTGATTTTACGCCCCTCCATAAATAAAGATAGGCAAAAAGTGTGTACTACAATTTTTTTTAAACATTTTTTCCAACATTCTAGGTACTTGAAATTATGATTTTTGATGAATTAAAACAAATACAATCCAATGTACGTGTGTGTTTTGATGGTTGCCTACCATCGACAAAAAATTCACCTTAATTATAATTTCAAGTAGTTACGGTGGTAAGAAAAAATGTTTGCGAAAAAATTTGTGATATACACTTTTTGTCTATTTTTATTTTTGAAGGAGGTACAGCAATTTTTGATTTCACGCCCCTTCAAAAATGAAGACAGGCAAAAAGTGTGTACCACAATTTTTTCCAACGATCTAGGTACCTACTTAAAATTGTGATTTTTCATTTTTGATAAATTTTCAAAAGATACAATCCAATATACTTTTGTGAGTTGATGGTTGCCTACTATCGACAAAAATTTACCAGAATTATAATTTCAAGTAGATAGGGTGGTAAGAAAAAAAAATTTCGAAAAAATTTGTGGCATACACTTTTTGCCTAACTTCGTTTTTGAAGGGGCTACAGCAATTCCTAACTATACAGCCCCTTCAAAAACAGAGATAGGCAAAAAGTGTATATCACAAATTTTTTCGCAAACATTTTTTCCTTCTACCCTACATACTTGGAATTATGATTTTGATATTTTTTTAAAAAACACAATTCAATTTACTTTTGTATGTTGATGGTTGCCTACCATCGACAAAAAATTTACCATAATTTCAATTTCAAGTAGTTAGTGTGATAGGAAAAATTGGTTTAGAAAAAATTTGTAGTATACACTTTTTGCCTATCTTCGTTTTTGAAGGAGCTACAGCAATTCTAAATCATACAGCCCCTTCAAGAATAAAGATAGGCAAAAAGTGTGCACTACAAATTTTTTCGTACAAATTTTTTCCATTACTCTACATTCTTGAAATCATAATTTTTGACATTTTTCTTTGAAAACAATTCAATTTACTTTTGTGTGTTAATGGTTGCCTACCATCGACAAAAAATTTGCTATAATTATAATTTTAAGTTGCCAGGATGATAGGAAAAAAGTTTTAAAAAAAATTGTGACATACACTTTTGGTCTATCTTCATTTTTGAAGGGACTGTATAATTAAGATTTGCTGTCAACCCTTCAAAAACAAAAATAGGCAAAAAATGTATATCACAAATTTTTTCGCAAACCGTTTTTCCCACCACCCTACATACTCAAAATCATGTTTTTGATACTTTTTTTGAAAACGGAATTCGAAATACTTCATTTGTGTGTTGATGGTTGCCTACCATCGACAAAAAAATTACCATAATTATAATTTCAAGTACCTAGGGTCATAGGAAAAAGTATTTGCAAAAAAATTTGTAATTTACACTTTTTGCTCATCTTCATTTTTGAAGGGGCTGTACAATTAAGAATTACTGTAGTCCCTTAAAAAACGGAGGTAGGCAAAAATATATGCCACAAATTTTTTTGCAACAATTTTTTCCTATCACTCCAGGTCCTTGGAATTATTATTTTTGATAAATTTGATGAAAACACAATCCAATAATTCGTGTGGTGATGGTTGCCTACCATCAAAATATGCGAATGAGAGACTAGGTACTGGAAACTACCCTTGGACTCGGCCACTCGTTGAGACCAAGCCCTTCTCCAGATTCCATATTACCTATGGCCGGATGGATCTAAATATGATTGGACATATATTGTGTTTTTCTTCCTTAACTTATAAAACGAGAATTATCATCGATAGAATCATGTATATCAGATTTGAAGGCAGAAGAGGAAAAAATTTGTCGGATATGTCGTTTAAACGAATTGAAAACAAAAGAACATCTGATTACTCCTTGCGCCTGTAAAGGTACTCATGCACATATCCATCGATCATGTCTTGAAAAATGGTTAAAACGATCTGGAACCACGTTTTGCGAATTGTGTCGTTTTAATTACACAGTAAAAGTGATCCAAAGGTACAACTTTTTTCTAAGTTCTTCTGCGAGTAAAGCGTTTTTACTCGAACGTAATTTTATTCTTTCAGATATTCTAAAATAGATTCAATTCGCAGATGGCTCACTGACGACGATAATTTCGACGATGCGCAAGATCTCGTCGTAGATATGGTTCTAGCTGTTACTTTCCTGCCCATTGTGTTCATTTGCGGTTACGGTTTCCTAGCTGTTTGTTCGGAAACGCCTCGTATTACTTCGTATAGTCTATCGAAGAATAATTTCGAAGTAAATTAACATTATATTGATAAGTCAACTCGAGTCAATCTTCACCCTACCTACCTTTTGATATTCTAATACAACCTTTGACAGCTTAAGCAAAAATTATGGGTAGTTTTCATGCTCGGTTGCGCCACTGTATCGATACTTGCCAGTTACACATGCTGGATTGCTTTACGATCGGCGCATTATCATCGAAAAAGGAGTAATTGGGTTCGAAGACATGGAAAACTGATTTTAATTTTGGATAAAAACGGAACCGCATCTTAAGAGATCAATTTTACCACCGATTGATTTATTTTTTCGTATTTATTTTATTATCTTCGTACCATTTTAGTCATTTTATTTCGGTTTTTTTATCGTGAAAATCTATAACGAAAGTAGTATTTTTTTAGTAGAGTGAGAATGTTTTAAGAAATACCTATTTTGAACTATACAAGATCATCGTAAAATTCATTTCGTAATATCTAATTGGAAAAACAAAGTAATTCGAGTAATCCTATTAAGTGAATTGCATCGAACGTGTAAACATACGTCGAACATGAGAAACAACTCGATTATGTATTTTTAATGAGTATGATTTTTTTTTAAAAATAAAACAAATTAAGATTTTAATGCATATAATTTTCATATTATAAAACGAGGTTATTATTAATCATCTTCGGTTACTTCGACAGTAAAAAATATCCATAAAATTATAACGATTAAAATGACAATTTGAAAAAAAATGAATGTAGAAGTTGAATATCACAGTTAATGGTTCGAAAGGGGAATAACATTGCTAGGTATTTATAAAATAATTATACCGAATTATGAACCATGTTATTTTTTTCCTACATAAACATGATTTTCTCAAACTGGTTTCTACTCCGATTCGAATTTCAATTTCATAACTCGATATGGAAATAGTCCAATACTATATGTGGAAAAAAATACTCTTCAATTGTTTTTCACATATTTTTTTCATTTCATCTGAAAAAAAATCAAAGAACATGAAAATCATTTCAAAAACGCTGCACAATTCTTATGTACGGAGGAAAAATCACCATTTATTTCAATCAAGGTTGTATTTTTTTGTTGCGTCACAACGTAGAAATCTCGTTCATTGCAGAACTGACCAACGACCCAGTGATCATCGTAAGTCTTGAGAATAGTTTCACCGGTGGAACTATTTTTTCTGAAAATTATTTTTAAATAGGTACTTTATATTTTTACGAGTTTTTTTTATAATCGATGAACTAGTTGTTACCTTTTTTTATCAAAACAAACGTCATTTAGCACTGATAATATTTCCGGCGTGACGAACAATTTATTATTTCGTAACGTGTTCTTTTGGGCGAGATTTAATTTATTAAAGTAAATATAACTGAAAGAATTCCCATTGTTTGAGATATTTTTGGCAGCTGAACGTTTCTTATCGACTTGTAGGCATAATTCGGACGAAAACGCGATCATTTTCATTTTGAAAAAAGTTTCTAAATTTTTTAACAAATCCATCGATAATTCGGTAGTTTCTGTAACAGAAAAAATTATTTTGTAATTATATTCAGATAAGTAGAAAAATGAACGAGGAAATAAATCTCACCGGGAATGAAAACACAGATAAACGAAGATAACACGTTGTAGACGACTAATTGATACACGATATTTTTATCACCAGATTTAACGAAAAGTTTAGGAACTTTACCCATGGTGATATTACTATTATTCGAATAAAATGGCGGACAAGTAATGAATCTACGAACAAAAAAATTGATAAAATAAAACTCGAGACATAGATAATGAGGTATTCTTAATTGTTCTAAATCGACGTAATTACCTTCCCAAACTAGAATCGCTGATAATGCTAATTTCTGGAGAAACCGTATTCTCTTGAGTGGAAGTACTTTCAGAAGATTCGTTTCCACTAGTATTATTAATAAAAGAAGATAACAAATTTGTAGTAAGATATCGATAAATAGTTCGTAAACTTTCGCCTTCGATATTACTCCTGTGAAAAGAAAGGAAATCATATTGAAAATAATGCTATTTTACATATTCGAACGTACGATGAAAGAAATTATTCACAAACCAGACTAACTGCTGTCTGACTAAAAACATGGCATAATGTACTTCATCGCCGAAAGTACTTTGAAACAAATTCATGAAACTTTGAGCATGCAGATAGGTTTTTTTATCGAGTGGTAAGAACTGCATCCCTTCGAATACATCGATGATATCGCAATTGGAGATTTTCAAAACTGGTAAATACTGTAAAATTAAATCCATCGTGAATATCTAGGTACTAGACATCATGAAACTTGAAAATATACTCACTCTGGTGAAAAACTGTTGCAGCTTATTTTTAAGTATCTGTATTCCATTCGGATCACTATTCAAAAACGAAGAGAACGGACCAACGAAAAGTTTATACATTTCGTAAGCTTGTTTCACTAAAGAATGATACACATCGTCGTGAATATTTTCACTACGGTATGAGCTCTCTTTTAAGCCATTTTTTGAAGTTATACAAGGAACATTGATGTTCTGTGGATGAAAAATCAGACCAGGTTTTTATTCTGATTAATAAAAAATTGATTAAATTTATAAAAATTACCATCACGATCCAACAATCATCTTCAGGATGATAGAAATATCTCCTAGTTTTCAACGTATGAACCGATTTACATTCTTCTTTAGAAATGAAATTCCTAAAAAAAATCGTGTCGTATTAATATTCTTTCAATACAGCTGGCAAGCGATAATTTCAAAAATAACTTACTCTGTGAATTTAATAATAGCTTCACTCAAACCGACATTTTTCACTTGTGTGGTAACATCTGTTTTCGCCGGATAATAGAATAGGATCTTCTTATCTTCCTGTCAAAGTGGAACAAGAATACATTATAAATACTTTCAGTATTTAAAATAACGACCGGTCGTCATATCGAATACATACTTCTCCTTCCTTGATGCCCAATAAAGGGTTAAATATGTAGAAACTGTTCAGCGTTATTTTCAGTTCTTCTTCCATCTTACTCGAAATTTCATCTTGGGGATAGATAGTGTGAGAGAAAAATTGCTGCAAAGCCAGATTGCTTCAAGAGATTAACTTCGATCCAACTATAAATCTAAGTAAGGTTGATCTAAAAGAATTGTATCACAATCGAACAATCCAAAATTTGAAAAATGACTCATAAACGTAAAAAATAATTAAAATTTTTATCAGTTTCCTCTTTTTTTCGGATGATAAAAATTTGAAGTTATTTTACGAAGTTCTAAATCGCACCCCTATTTTTATTTTTTTTGATATATTGCTCATTTCTCATTTGCATCATGAATCATGTTTCTCGCGTCAACATTTTTTTCTATCATCAATTTCGTAGTTTTACCAGTTTTTCGCGCGAACGAAGCGTTACCCAAGAAAATTCATTATAACCAAAATTGTAGAGGAGAAAATTTCCTTTCAAACTTTTATCAACAATTTTTGATACGATCAATAGTTTTCGAGTTATTATTGGAAAATCGTTTTCGCTAATTGGCGAATTTTCACATTTTTCCATTTTTCATGTGAACGAAAGGATTCCCAGAAATATTTTTGTAATAACTAAAATTGTAGAGGAAAAATTTTCCTTTCATTTGTATGACATCAAATTTTCGATACAATCAATAGTTTTCGAATTATTTTTGGAAAACCGTTTTTGAGAATCAACAAATTTTCACATTTTTCCTTTTTTGGCGCGAACGAAGCGTTACCCAGGAAAATTTGTAAGAACCAAAATTGTAGAGGAGAAAATTTGTTTTCTGCTCGTAGCAATCAGATTTTCGATACGATCTATAGTTTTCGAGTTATTTTTGAAAAACCGTTTTTCATATATATGGATACATACAAGTACCTGTACAATTTATTTAATTTATCTTCATCTTTTTCAAACCTGAAAAAAAATTCTAAGCTCTCAGGTCAAATTTTTCGACTTTTATTGCGTCTTAAACCATCTTCTCGTCGAAACGAGAATCATGATGAAAATGAGAAATGAGCAATATATCAAAAAAAAGAAATAGAGATACGATTTAGAGCTTCGTATCAATTTTTTGTTGACTTTTGACTTCGATGTATTTATCATTATCAGTGTTGTTTCTATTGGAAACGAAAAATTTTTATCTGAGAAACTTATTTTTCGAAAACCTAATACACTGGAAAGAATTCGAAAGTGATAGTGATAAAATCACTCGAGTACTTGTGTTCTAAGTTAATTCAATATCAGTCTTTATTTTTATTATCCATTGTGAAATAAAATGTACGAAAGTTAATCGTAATGAGTTCTATTTGAACTGAAAAGATAATTCGTTAATCATTCATCTCCATATACCACATTTCTATTTAGTGTTTTCTTCCGAACGAATTGGTAAGCCGAATTATTACATATTTTTATCACTAAATTACTTTAATAACGTTGCTTTACTGCATACACCAACGTGATTATCGCTTGAAGTAATTTCACAAAGAAAATGTTTTACCGAAACGTGTATTGTTCTCATTATCAATTCGATATGTTTGAAAAAACACATGTAATTTGTGATAGCTGAAATGTCATCAGTTTCACACCTCCATATCCAAGCAACTATTTGAACACAAAGCAAAAATATTGTAAATTCTGCTCTTTACTTCATGTTCAATCTGTCTTGGAAAATATTTACCCCGAATTTTCCAAAGAAAACTTCAATCGTGGGTACTCAAGGTTCAATTTAACACGTTGATTTGGAAATTTCTTGCAAATTTACATCATCCAAGTATTTCCAATACAGGTGTGATTATCGTAGTAATTGAAAAAGTCATAAGTTATGATTGGTTGTGTTCTGTTCGGTAAATATTTCTGGTCAATTTTGCCAACAAAAAAATTATCTTGGAAAAATGAAGTTCGAAATTTTTTTTTATTCAATTGTTTCCATATGTATTATTAAAATACCATCATATGTTTTATTTTCATAATTATTGATAAGCAATTTTTCAAAATTAGGAAATAGAACTATTCTCTCAACATATTTGACATTCACTTGCTCTTTTTACTGATAATTTTTTCCCGATTTTAATTAAGCTACATTACAATACCACCTGAAGAACTTATATTACTGTTCAAGTACGAGTATCATTATCTTAGTACCGACTTGAATAGCATTACAATTGGTGATTGACGTTTCAAACTGAGTTGTCTTTTAATTAGGGCACACCCCAATTGTTTTCTTGCAAATATTCAATTGCTCTGTCATTAAAATCTTATTTTTTCTTCAACTAACTGTAAAAAATTGAACCATTAGTTCGTCGATTACTTTGTACGCCGCATCAATCTTTTATTTCATAGCGAACGAATAATGATAACCACTGAATAGAAAGTGACTGCAGAAAAGAATAAAAAACTTCTCGGCACGAACTAAGTACCTACACGCAGTATTGTAACATTGATTACAAGTTTGCATTCATTCTTCAACTCTTAAAAAATCTCTTGTTGCCTTGTACCTTCACTTCACGTATAGGTCATTAAGATCGAGATTATTTTTTACCTGGAATTTGATGCAATAAACCTGTGATTTGTCAATTCCTAGTAATGTGTGGAAGATGGCAATCCATTTAATGGAAAAAAATCGTAAGGTGATTATTCTTTCGTTGGAGGTTGGAAAAAAAATTAGAATAAAATCTGTGTTTTTCAAAATTACTCTGCGGTTTAAATTATCTGATTAGTATTTATCTCTAATTGGTATTTCCTTCGATATCCTCGTACATTTTCATTTTGCGGTTTAAAACTGTAACAAAAATTTTTTGAAGTGATGTTAGATCATCGTGTATTTATGAAAAATTGATAAAAAATAAACACTTGAATGATTAACTCGTTCAGCTCAACTTTAGTGTTTTAAATATCGCCAAGGTCGCTGATTAATGGCTGTGTTTTCATTTCAAATGGAAATCGTGTCTAGCCCGAATCTATTAGTAAATTGGGATGCTCAATAAACACTAATTCATTTAATAATTAACGAAAGCGTACTATCAATGAACTTCAATCTTTATGCTTAACATCTAATAATTTAAATAATATGATGAGTTATTATTTAGGTATCAAGTGAACTTTTTTGTCGACTGATTTTCGCACATTCCAGCGAAATTACGTTGCAAATTGTATTAACGTTGGAAGTGTATTAAAAATTCCAAGAAACTCCACTTTAATTTACGTTATAATTAATGTAATTATATTCTGCATTCGCATCTCAGTTATGTAATCTTCAATCTAAGACAAATTTGTTTCATTTATGTCGATCTACTTTCTCGAAAAAAAGCAGGTACTCATACATTATATTTTATTTTGCAACAGGTACCTATCTTCCTGTGTAGTGTTTTTATTTCACGAATGTGTAATTTGACGCGTCCGACATTTGCGTTTGACGCTTTTGCATTGCGTTTTTTTTGTTGTGTATTTTTACAAGTTCATATTTTTTTAGTGTTTTCCGTTACTATAAGATCCAGATCTAGATCACTTGAGGGATTTTTTTAGATTCAGAGATCCAACGCAAAAGATCTGATCTACAGATCCAAAGATCACTCCTGAGTCAAATTTTGAGGATCTTAAATCTTTATAATTTGTAGTGATCGGATCTATAATCTTTATAAAGATCATAGATCAATCGAATTTCAAAAATCTTTGGTCTAAAACCCTCAAAATATGGATCTTCAGTTAAAAGAAATCAGTGATGGGAAGATCCTTTTGGTAAAAGATCTAGATCCTTTGGGGCGAGCGGATCTTTTTTATATCAGATCCAGATCAGATTCAAGTCGAGAGGATCTGATCTGTGTTTTCCAAAGATCAGGTCTTGAAAAATCAAAATGATCAAGATCATAGATCCGGGATCTTTTGATCTTCTTACGATCAGGATCTTCCCATCATTGAAAGAAATTGATATTTTTTGGATTCTTTATATTTTTTGGATCTACATCTTTTTTTGGGATTGATTAATTGAGAAGATTTAGATATTGGAATCCAAAATCTAGATCTTCTCAATTAATCAATTTCAAAAAAAAATATGAAAAAAAATCAGTTTCTAACATTCTTTCAGAGATGGGTAAGATCTTTTTCAAAAGGGTCTAAGATCCAAATCTTTAGATCCTTTGAAAAGTGAAAAAAATCCAAACCAAAAGATCCTAAGATCCCAGGATCTGAAATCCCGATCTTTTTATTAAAAAAAAGATCCTTCAAAAAAGACCCTTAATAACTCACGCTAATTAATTTTAATTTTTAATCAGGGCTGTAAGACTGGTTAATTTTTACAAAATTAATTATCAAATAAAAATGTTTTCAAATTCAAGAAATCCGATAAAAAACAGTGTTGGAAAAACCAAAACTCACACCGGGGGTGGAAAACTGAAATAATTTCAGTTTCAGTTTCAGTTTTCAGTTTTGGAGGTTTCGGTTTCAGTTTTCAACAGGGCTGTGATAATGAAATCGGAAACGGAAACGTAACGGAAACGGTATTTTCCCCTTGAAAACGGAATCGGAAACGGAAACGCAACATTTCTTGCAAATGGAAACAGTTTCCTAACGGAAACGAAATAA
>FIZU01059637.1:0-13511 GCA_900064475.1 Pseudococcus longispinus
TACGATGGTGGTAATTTGGTGGATTGAATGAGGCAGATTAGGCAACTTATTTGACATTGACGTGAAACGTGCCCCGTGAGATAGACTGCTAGAGTTGGGTTTGAGAATGAGGTTTAATTTTGCTGATTTTTTAATATTATATTTTGTCTACTTTTTGAAAGCCTCCAATAGAAATTTTCAGAACCACCTGGCTTTTGGAAGTGAAGCTATTTGTAGATTCTCAAAATGAAGTAATTTTTGAAAAAAATTAATTTTTTGTGTATTTGCCCTTCTAGTTGACATTTTTTGATTGTTCATTACGTGCAATTTCAGATTCTGCATTAAATTACTCGTATATGATTGATAATTTTACTCGAGATATGGCTTAGGTCCCAACCACAGCTTGGAAAATTTTCAAATTGGTGTTTTTTTTCGATATTTTCAGTAGTTTAGAAGATTTTAGGAGTAAACGCCTAAACGGTGCCACGTGTGCTAAAATTTCTGATGCAGGTTGCGAAGAATTTCGAAAAAATCTCGACTTTTCAGAAAATACTAATAATCCAGAAAATCTCGGCTTTCCTAGAAATTTGAAATAAGTAGGTACTTGAAATATCTCAACTTTTCTATTCAGAAAATCAAAAATTTCTGGGAAAACTTAAATATTTGGAAAATTTGAAACATCCTGATCCAGAGAATCCAAAATAGTTGGTTATTCGGAAAATCTATCCGAAAAATACAAAATATTTGTAAAAGCTCCAATTTTCAAAAAATGCCAACTATTTGGTAAAATTTAAAAATTCTGAAAAGTTTAAGTTGTATAGGGTCAAGAGTGTATCAAAAGTAACTACCAACTTTTTTTCAGTTTGTCAAATAGCTTCAAAGAAAACAGTTATGCAATTAGTCTACTAAGACTTCTCAAACGGGAGTGTTCCATATCCCAGAACATGTCTATGATATGACGCACTTCGCTTTGAGAAATTATTGTGATTGTGAAGGCGTGACAACCTGAAAAAAGTGGGTAATTACTTTTGGTACACCCTGTGGGCCTGTATATTTGAAACATCCGAAATATTCGAAAAATGACTCCAGAAAATCTCAACCTTCCAAAAAAATCAAAATATTTAGAAAACCTAAAATATTCAGAAAATCGAAAATCTCAAACATCCCGAACGCAAAGAATCGAAAATATTCAGGAAATCTTTGAAATATTTCCCGGAAATTCTAACTTTCTGGGAAACCCGAAACATTCTGAATACCCAAATTTCTGAAAAATTTATAATAATTGGAAAATCACAAATTTTCAGAAAATCCGAATATTTGGAAAATCATGAATTTGTTGAAAATCCTGGATATTCATTTCTGTAAAATCAGAAATATAAATTTGAAAAATCAGGAATATAAATCCAAAAAATTTGGAAAGTTTCAACTTTTTGAAAAATTAGAAATAGGTAATTGAAAAATTCCAACTTTCCATAAAATCTAAAGTGTTCGAAAAATCCAAAATTCTAAGAAAATCTGAACTAATGATCCTTCAGAATATCCAAACTTTTTTGAAAATTTAAAATATTGGAAAAATCTTAAATTTCCAAAATTGTAACTTTTTGGTAGATCCGAAATTTGTAGAAAATCCAGAATTTCTGGCAAATTTAGGATAATACCAACTTTTCAAAAATCTGAAATATTTAGAAAATCCAAAATTCTTGGAAAAACAATACCAGCATTTATAAAAACCAGACTTGAAAAATCTGAAATATAGGAAAATCCCAACTTTCTAGAAAAATTCTTGGAAAATCTAAATAATTATGAGCATTCAAAAAATTCAGACCTTTTTCAAGTAGATATCTAATTGCTGGTAAATCTAAAAATATTTAAATTCTGAATTTCTGGAAAACGTGGAAAAATTCCAACCATTTAGAAAATCTGGAAAGTCCAAAAATTTCTAAAAAATTTGAAATATTCGAAAATCAAACCTGTTGGTAATACCCATTAAATCCCAAATTCTTAGAAAATACAAAATATTCAGGATATTCAGTCTTTTGGAAAATCTGAAACATCTGGAAAATTTAAAATAATAGGAAAATCTTGAATTTCTAAAAAATCACACTTATCCGGAAAATCCAAAATTTTTGGAAAATTCTGAATTTCTGGTAAATCTAATTTATTTAAAAAATCATCAACTTTTAAAAAATCGGGAAATATTCACTTTTCAGAGAATATAAAACATTTGAAAATCCCTCCCCTCCCCCTTCCAAAAAAAAATTGATACATCTAGAAGATCTCAAAATTTCCGATAACTGAAAAGTTCCTATAATATTTAGAAAATCTAGGTATAATATCCGAAATCCTAAAAGTTAAAAAATCCGAAATATTAAGAAATCCTGAATTTTTGGATCCGAAAAACCCGAAATATTTAGAAAATTTTTACTCAAAAATGAGGGCAAAAATTAATTTTCATTTTTACTTTTGCTGGTATGTGTTTGAAGTATCTACTTCTACATACATGAAATACATATGAGGATCTAGGAATGTTTCAGCAAATTGCTTTCACAGCAAGCAGTAAAAAAAAGATCGAAGTGTAGTTGAAGTATAGCTATGCGGGGTACAATGAAAGGAATTTTTCGTCAGAATTTGAGCGAAAAGTTGGTAGAATTTTTCGCTTCAATCTGAAATTCCTATCACACAAAACATTACAGAAGTGTATTCTGTGAATTGCCACGATGTAACGTATGGTCTACGTACTCCATTCTCGTTAATTAGTCTTGGAAAAGAGTGGTTTTGCACTCGAGCTATCACATGTATGGCAATTGTTCTCGGCAATTTGCTCGTTAGAGAGAAAAAATTTCCAAGTTGTTGGAAAACGCGTTGAAAGTTAAATTTTATAATACCGTAGCACGCTTTTGCGCGATAATTTTACGACGATGCGAAGGTTTCTATTCGAATTTTATTCGACGTATATTCGTATATATTTTCTAAGAGCTCTTTTTTTTTCCTCCACTCGTTATTCGCGTTGTATATCTCTCTCGAAAGAAATTCTCTTTTTTTTCAAAAGCTATTACTCAATTTAGTAGCTAAGAAATTAAATTTTTGCAACCGGTATTTACCCGGCTATAATTTTTTTTTATGCATCTTAACCGACGAAACAATGTAATTTTACGTAAACTTTTGACGAGGTAGTATAACCCTGCGGCGGGTAATCCTTGTATTATAATTTCTCTTCCAAGTATATCCTGGCCATGGCCAGATGTAAGAGAAGGGCAAACTATATGGGCTAGGTTGAGCAACACATTTAGGAGTAGGAAATCTGGGTAGGGGAAAAACCCTCGCCAGAGTCTCGAATTGGCTTGTAAAACACGATAAAATAAATTAATCCATAAAATTTAGCGGCGGCGATAATTTTTTAAAAAGCATTTTCGCTTTAACCGTAATAAAATATTTATCTGCGTACCTTTGAGTCCTGGAAACAGCGGCGGAGCAAAGGACGACGATAAATGAGGTGGAAAGAATAACGGCGGGTTTGATCGCAAAGGTGAAGAATTAGCTTCAGATACAGGTCGAAAACTGCTCCTGTGTGAACAAACAAACGTAATAAAAGCCTGAATGAGCTACCGATGCATGTACATTGTAAAATATATAGTAAATTCATCGTAGACGACTGCGACCCAGCCCGGTGCGGCCTTTCGACACTCATTAATAGAAAAATATCCGTGGGTGGCCTCTTGGCGCGCGGAGATTCGACTGAAAACAACCTATCGACAAGTACGCCGAGCACAATGTGTCCGGGGGTGCCGTATGGTATATGCCTATAAAGCTTATTGTGTCGGACGCGTGATTAAGGCCACGTGGCACCGGCCAACTTGCTCTTGGAGAGTGGATGTTGATGATGGTATCACAACAGTGACAATACCCGTAATCGTATTAGACGCGTTTCGTTGATTTATCGAGTATATACTCGTATTTTTATCGCGCGAGTTTGCAATGGTCTTCCTTCGTGTCTATGTACACTATGTATCGAGTTGTTGTTGTTACGCGATAATTCACGCATCATGTAATTTCATCCCATTCAACGATGGAATATTCCTTAACGTTTTCGCAATTGCGGTTTAAAATTGTCCTAAATGATGGGGAGGTTTAGGCGTGTGCCGGTGTAACTGAAGCCCTGTATTCTTTTTATCGGTGTATCGAAACGGTTTATTCAGTTTTTTTCGACTGTTTGATTGGCTGTGATTGGTGTGAGTGTCGGGTGCTTCTTCATTCAAAAGTCAGAGAAATAATTTTAGGAATGTGATCGACTTGAGGGTGGTGTAATAGTTGTATAGGGGCGTCAAAAAAGAGAGGTAACGATGTCTTTTACTTCTACTGAGTCTATTATACAGTATTTGCCACGTTTTATCAATTTTGTTTGTGTGTTAGTTGTCTTGATTGAGGAGATACTAAGCTACATTTACAAATCTTTACAGAAATACTTTAAATCAGTTAGAACCAAAAGAGGTTCAAGTCACAAATGACCGTTTTTGAGTTATGGATGGATTTCGAGGTTTTGAGGTATAGCAGATCGACTGGCTAGGTTAAAATTTCATCAAAGTGCTGGGAACAGTTATTTCTCAAAAGAAAAATGTGTGAGGAAGTGCGCACAACTTACTTAATACTCGTCAAAATTCTTTAAAATTATAATTGGCATCACGTAGTACGATTTTGTTCAATCTACTCCTAATTGGAATCAAGTTCAACATGACCTACTTTCAGAGCCGAAATTGAGGGGGTGTGGGGTGAATGGTGATTCACCCCCCTCCCCCGCAGTAATCAACAAATCGACTACAAAGTCGACAACTCGACGAAAGAGTGAATTTCAGCTTTTCTTTCAAAATTTCACCTAAAATGGTGAGAGGGGGAGGTTCACGGGGTTTGAACCTTCTTCATGACTGAAATGTTGGAAAAAATAATGAAATTTCATCTTTTGAACCTATTTTTCTACAAAAAATTTTGCCCTCGCTTTGCTTGGACTCAATGAATTTGCGTATTTCGACAAATTTTAGCATGGGATATGTTTTAGCGATGACCAAACCTGCAAAAAAAGACACAAATTTGCGATACGAAAATCCGTCACGCTGACTTTTAGACATTTTATCAGCCTTTTTTGGGCTTGAAAATTTTTTCAGAATTCAAATTTCTTTGTATTTTAAAAATTTCAACTTTGTGGATTTGGAAAATTTCGAAAAAATTTCAAAACAGAATTTTGTCAGACAGATTTTTACCTAACACTGACATTTAAACATTTTGTGATACTTTTTCGGACATGGAAAATTTCAAAAATCATGCTCATTTTTAGACATTTTGTCAGACAAACTCTTTAGAATTTTTGGACTTGAAAAACTTTAGAAATCAGGATAACTTTCCAATATTTTGTCTGGCAGACTTCTTGGATTTGGAAAATTTCAGATATCACGCTGACTTTCAGACATTTTGTCAGGCTATTTTAGACTTTCTGGACTTGAAAAATTTTACAGATTTCAAACGATTTTTTGAACTTGGTAAATTTTATTAAGAGTCAGTTGACTTTTGAACTTGGAAAAATTTAGATTGTTTCAGAATGTGACTTTTAGACACTTCACGAGACATTGTAACATTATGTCCGACCCTTTGAACTTGCAATTAAAGGCATATATTATGTCAGATTGGCATGTGCACTTCCGTTTTACATAGCAAAAAGAGCAAAATCTTATCCTATGTTTTCTACTTTCATGAGTAGTATGGAAATAGAAATGATAGGAAGGGAAGTGCAGGAGGGGGGTTTTCCTCTCGCTTTTACGTAATATCACTTTTTTTCTTATATAGTAGGCTTTTTCAGTGATTCTGTCTCCTTTCTTTGAAAATCCCTGTGGTTCGTTCTTACATTCAAGTTCAGTTCAGTCGACAAATTTGTATACATTCAACCCCCACCACCCCTTCCTAAAAAATCATCAGGTTTCGGCATTGCCTACTGTAATTAATGAGTTAAAGTGGATGAAATTGTGATTTAGGTCCTTGGAAAATCAAATTCTGCATGAACTTGGGCGCTCTTGGAAAATATTTTGCGACTTAATCACTTAGCAAAAACTATTCCATGTTTTGAAAGGTATTAAAATTACAAAAGTCATCATAAAATACAGATAAAATATGTACAGCATGACTTCCAAGTGTTGTACAGTCAACGTAACTTTGATCTGGAGGAGCTAGCGAGAAGAATCAATCTGAATTGAGCAGCGTTGCCAACCCTCAAGATTTATCTTAAGATCTCAAGCTTTTTAATACCTTTACAAGATTTTCTCAAAATTTCAAGAATCTCAAAATATTTACAAGATATTTCAAAAAAATTTCAAAAAATCTCAAGATTTATTCAATTTTACAAAATTACGACGGAATTGCCTGGAAATTAACCGGTTTTATTTAAAAATTATCATGTTTTCTTTGATCTTATTATATTAATTAATGTTTTTTCACATTTCTTATTTTAAATTTATCAAGTTTTCGTTGTGTTAAAATAATCAAAAGTTGAAATATGAGTCAAAAAAATGTTTGCTTTTTTTCAAAAGGGCAGTGATTGTACAAATTTACAGCTCCGAAACTTGAATTATTGAAAACTGCGTGAAAATCCCTTTAAAACGATACCCATATTGCAAAATTAAAAATCTCAAGATATTTCAGGAAATCTCAAGATTTACTGAGCGGTTGGCAACGCTGGAATTGAGTTCACCGTGATGAAGTCTTCCAGTTAGGATTGACGGTTCTCTGGTCCAGGAAATAAAAATTGAGAAACCAGTTCCATCAAAAAATTAGATTGCTTTTTTTTTTGCTAAATGAATAGCAATATGGATTGAGGAGATTCACACCGGATGAATAATTTTGAAACATAGATTGCAGTGTTAAAAACAATCATATTTTGTACTCTGATTTTTTTCTTGTTATGCAATGGAAAAAAGATAGGTACCTGTCTGGATAATGTTGTGAAGAAGATAAGAAGATACCTAGCATTGAAACTTATTTTCAAGTACGAGTAGATACTCTACTTACTCATTGAGATCTAAAATTAAAAATTAAGTTATAAGGGAATGTTGCCTATCTTCCACATTGAAGGCGCAATCGAGTAATAAAAATTTTATACGTTCTAAAATTTTCGAAATAAATTCAATGTGTTTTTTAAAGAAGTTGCTCCTTCAAAGGAGTTAGTAGGCAACTCATTTTGAATCTAAATTTTTGCTTAATGACTTTGTAAAACTTTTTCTAATAGTACACAATTACACATAATCTTGAATCTATGTAAAATAAGAAGCTACATGTATAGTTCTCGCTTAATTAGTAGATTTTAAATGGGTCATTTCCTCATTTACGAGTAATAGTGCCTCTGATCATGAAACAAAACTAATTTTCGAACTCAGCATGCTTCAAAACCTTGAAATCGATACGTATGAACATTTTTTATCATTTCTCCCCCTCCCCCTTCATCACCACCCCACCAAATTTTTCAGTTTGGTTGTCAAATGATCATATCAATTCGTCAAGGGTAATTTTTTGATAATTCAGGAATAAATCGAAAATTCGAATTCTTTAATTTAAGTTATTACTTATATTGCATTAAATTTTTGAAATTGTGGGGGGGGGGGTGAAGATTCTGAAAAGTGATAACATATCGTCATGTATATCGATTTAAAGGTTTTTGACAGTGCTGGTTTCATTTTCAACGTTCATTTTGAGATTGAAATAAATTTTAATGTCGAACATGAAAGAAAGTTTTTAAAAAAAAGCTACATTTTCATATCATTCATTCAGAACCATCAATGAAATTTTACGTATCAAGTAATTTGGTGCATACTATATGTATATTTTCTTACCTACTCCATACAAGACGATACAACGTTTAATATACACTTATTTTTTTTTTATACGAGTATTAAAATTTTCTCGAAAAATATAATTTGTCAGATTTTAAAATGTGATCGTTTTTAAAATGGAAGTCGTACAAATGAATATTAACTCGCGAGGGTTTAAAAGGTCTTAACTAGGTACTCTCAAGCTTCTTTCGTCCTACTTTCAAAAATAAAACCACAAAATTTTAACCACTTTGGTTTACGATTGATATATCTACATAAATTATCGTAACCATAATTGCAATAAAATAATTATCAAAAAAATCCTACCAATCGTATACACGTGTGTAATATAAAGGAATTAAAAGTACTAGTAACACTATGGAAATAATTTTAGCATGGGTATCACCACTTAACAAATTACTTTTTCATCATTTATTGTTATTTCAATTACTTAATGACTTGGTTAAGTGGTTAAATTATTCTAATTAAATACGCCCCATCTTAAAAGATGGTTAAATTAATAATAAGTTGATTGTTGCGTTGTTCGTAATGCGACATATTTTCTAATAATTTTTTAACCGAGCACGCTTCGAATTAGGTTCGAAAACGATAAATATAAGGCGCGAATGTGGCTAGATAAAATTACACTTCAGGTGTTAAATTTTCAATCGGAGTCGATAAGAAAAAGTACGACGATGTTTAAGAAAAACACGATCATTAATCAATTTTAATTAACGATTGTTCGAGTCATCTAAATTACAACCGGGTACAGGGAATCTTTACAAATAGATTCGACTTAATGGTCAATGAAGGAAATAAAAATCAGTAGAAAACTGTATCCTAAGTATAGATATACTCGTATTCTTGAAATTGTATAGGAGAAAAAAATCTGACATCAGTGAAAAAGACCATAAAACTTAAGCGAATTAAATAGACTGTAGTTTTGAAAACTTAGTTGGAAAAACGTTTCTTTGGCTTTTATTTGTTTATCTGGGTAAATAAATTTTAAAAGAATAAAAGTAACCAATTGATAGAAATAGGAAAGGAAAAAAGAAAACATGTTCACTTCAATCTGGAAATACCCCAAAAAGTATTAAAGATTCGTTTTAACGCAATTTCCATTACAGTAAATCGCAACGTCGCTTTTTCTAGGCGTAAAGTCATAAAAGAGGATAAACTAGTAGCAATCGCCATTTTCTCTTTATCCCTCATTTCCGCTTACCCAGTAAACAAAGTAACCAGAGTTTTCTTTTCTCAATTCGTTTCCTTTTAGATTTTCGTTTCCTCCTCTGCGCATCCAACGTTATCCCTTTCATTTCGCCTCCTCCATTCTTTCAACATATTCTAATGTCTGAAAATTTCCGGTCGTTGGAGATTTGAACTTCCGAACGTTTCCACCATTTATAGCAGTACTTATTTCTCATTATTTCCTTATACACTTCGTTACCTTAATCGATTTTATTAAACGTTACTTCTTCTTCTCAAACCAACGCTGCCGTTGGTTTTTCTCGTATTCTTTCTTTTTCGAAAGTTTTCTTTTCATTACGATTTACTTCCCCTCTTTTCTTTTTTTACCGCGCCAAATAAAATAATATTGATTTAGAAGATAAACCAGGTATACCAGAGATTAATTTCGCGTCAACGTCGAACTAGGTGAACGAGCCTCTGGCTGTAGTACATATCTACTGGTAGATACTTTGTACTAAAATGTATTTCCCCCTTTTGTATAAATTGCCGAACCATTTCAGTTTTACGGCTATTTAACGCCGATAATAACCACCCTTACAATGTTACAACTGTTTTGTCATTAACTTTTAATTGTCAGCCGATATACAGTTTAGCTTTTAAGTTTATTTCCTGATTTTATGTCAACTACGTCGTCATCATTACGTTTTAGTGCCGACTTTCAATTATATACACCGACGACCCGATGAAAGATACGATAATATAAGTTCTTACGACATTTTGCAACTTTGTCCAACTACCAGTATTGCTCCACTTAGGCGAGCTTTAAAAGCACAAAATACTGTCGTTTGGGATAGCACTGCGAACAATTGAACGTTTTCTTGACGAGTTTGATTTGTGTTGGGTTGTTTTTTTTTCGAGAAGGTAGAAATTTTTCTGGAAAAGTGTAATGCTAGTTTTTTTGATAGGTGAAAAATTGTTAAAGAGAGAGGGGGGATAAATAACTAGGGTATGAATACATTCACAGTATGCGATTATAGATTTCAGTTCATGGAACATGGTAAAATTACTTGAAATGACAAATTATAATAATCAATGCTCAATTGGTTGTAATTTTGTATAATTTACTGAAAATGATTTAGTCAAGATGGCAAATTACACTAATTTTCTCAAAGAAGTAAATGATGATTTACTCTGCATGAGAAATTACTGTAATTTACTCAGAATTGGAAATTACGGTAATTTATTCAAAATTGGAAATTACGGTAATTTATTCAAAATTGAAAATTACGGTAATTTACTCAAAATTGGAAATTACGGGTAATTTACTCAGAATTAAAAATTATGTTAATTTACTCAAAATTGTAAATTATGTTAATTTACTCAAAATTGTAAATTATGTTAATTTACTCAAAATTGTAAATTACGTTAATTTACTCAAAATTAAAAATTATGTTAATTTACTCAAAATTGTAAATTATGTTAATTTACTCAAAATTGTAAATTATGTTAATTTACTCAAAATTGTAAATTACGGATAATTTACCCGAAATTGAAAATTACGGTAATTTACTCTAAATGGTAAATTACGGTAATTCGCTCAAAATTGTAAATTCTGGCAATTAATTCAACGTAGTAACATATGATGATTCCCTCAAAGTTGTAAATCTTGGTAATTTTCTCAAAACAGTGAATTATGGGAATTCACTAAAAATAATAAATTATGATATTTTACTCAAAATTGTAAAAACGGGTAATTTACTCAGAATTGGAAATTACGGTAATCAATACAAAACTGAAAATTACAGTAATTTACTCAAAATCGAAAATAATAATATTTTACTCAAAATCGTAAATTACGGGTATTTTACTCAAAATTAAAAAATACGGTAATTTACTCAAAATTGAAATATACGGTAATTTACTCAAAATTGAAAATTACGGTTATTTACTGTACATGAGAAATTACGGCAATTCACTCAAAATAGAAATTACGGTAATTTATTCATCATGGTAAATTATGGTAAATTACGATAATTTACTCAACGTGGTAAATAATGGTAAACGACGATAATTTACTCAAAATAGTAAAATTTGGTAATTCGGTCAAAATTGTAAATTACGATTATTTACACTGCATGAGAAATTACGGTAATTTATTGTAAATAACCGGTAGAACTTTCTTTTCATAATACGTAACATTTATATGTATTATTCAAAATTGAAGGAGTGGGAGGAGTGCAATCAAAATTTTTGTAATAACAAAAATTATTCCTAGGACCTCAGTTTACAACTTTTGTTTGAAAAATTTTTCAATTCGAACCTTAGGTACGGTGATAGGAGGATTTTTGAAAAGGGGTGCACCCTTGAAAAGTAGAGGGCTTTGAATATGGATTTTCGTTGTTTTTTTTTACAATTAATTAATTAATTGATTTCACCTCAAGACGAATAATGTCCGCGTCTAGACCACAAAGAAATGAAAAAATAAGGGGTAAAAAATAGCAGAAAGGGTAAAAAAACAGCGAACTGGATTTTTTACAGATGATAACTTTTTTTGGGCCTAACAATTATATTACAAAATTGATTCCTAGGAAAAATGATCAAGAAAGTAACGCTCCGAATTTCGACTTACTTTTTTGCCTAAATTGTGCCAAATTAATTTCCATTAAACCAATGTAAGTCTTTAATAATTTCGATCAAGAGGTTTACGAAATAAAAATTGATGCAATTTGAAAAATAGATATGTACCTACTTCGAACTGTTTTGAAAAAAATTGAATAATTTTTGAAGATATTGAAATTAAAAACCATTGAAGTTTAGACCCTTTTCCATTTTTTTTTCAGTACACTATTCAACTGATTAAAAATTCCATTCAATATTTTTTTCTCGGGGTACCTATCTGTATTTTGAATTGAATTCCTGCAATTTTCTTTTTGTAAGCATCCATGTTGAAGCGAATCTAAAGATTTCCCCAATAAACTCGTACAATCCCACTCCACTGCATTACTTTTCCACATCACCATCTCAATTCCACCACGTCATACAATAAACTCATCTCCTCGATGACCATTTAGTATTATTACATCTTAACACGGTCTCTCATTAACACCCCTATTACCGCGTATGACAGGGTAAAAAAAAAACTAAACAAGCAGGAAAACAATGTTTAAAAAAGACAAAAAGAAAAAAAAGCCGATGTTTTAAAAAAGGAAAATATATCGCATTATCGAATTACTCAGCTTTAATTTCATTTCGGTGCCGACGCGCTGCGCTCGATTACAATGCAACTAATAATTCGTTAACAAAAGTGGTAAAGAAACGGTTAATGACGTATAATTAATTTTAATGTGGTTAATTGAACGATAGAGCGCAAATGGAAGAAGGAAAAATACTACATAAGAATCTATCCCGCATATCGTCTTGTAGAGTAGCATAGAAAACGTTACATGGCGAGTGTACATGGTTGATTAATGCTGCGTAAATGCAAATGACAATGACAACGGCGGCTCTGGCGAATTAATAAATTCTAACGCCTTCCTAATGAAGCGAGGAAATCGTTTTTTTCTTTAATAGGAAGAAAAAAACTTGAATGACCGAATAACACCATCACTCCTGGATTGATCAGTGTGTATTGACTCGTTTGTGCTCAGGAGAGATTTGACGGATGAAATTTGAAAATTTTCATTGCATCGCGTACAAACTGAAGTCAAGTTATTACACGAGTTCATTTTCATCAGTGAAAATTAAAATTTTACACCAAAAATAAAATGAAATCAAAATTACCTACTTTCATTTTGCTGTGTGAGATTTCCTACAATTTGCAATTTAAGTGCAAAAAAATTGGAGGGGAAGAAATTGAAATTTTTTGACATGGGTATGTCTTATGGCTGGGGTTCAATCTGAAAATTTTGTCCACTTTTTTGGTCCATGTTACAAAATTCCTTGACGATGACTTTTAAACATTTTTTCAGACTTTTTTGTGCTTGAAAAATTTTCAGAATTCCATTGACTTTTTGGACTTGGAAAATTTTCAGAGATATGCTGACTTCAAGACATTTTATCAGACAAATAATCTAGGCTTTTTGAATTGACAAAATTTTAGAAATCGGGGTAAATTTCCAATATCTTGTCAGGCAGACTTCTTGGATTTGGAAATTTTCAGATATTTTGCTGACTTTCAGACATTTTGTCAGACTTTTCTGGACTTGAAAAATTTTTAAGAATTCAAATTAATTTTTAGGAATGAAAAATTTCAAGAAAATTCAAATCAGACATTTTGTCAGAGAGCTTTTTACCTAAGGCTGACTTTTAGACATTTTGTCGAACTTTTTTGAATTTGGAAAAATTTTCAGATTTCTACTGGCTTTTTGTACTTGGAATTTGATTTCGAAAAATTTTCAAAACAATTCCATTACGAAATTCGCTTACGAAAATTCGTTACAACGACTTTTAGATATTTTGTCTGACTTTTTTGAACTTGGAAAATTTTTCAAAATTCAAATG
>FIZU01059637.1:18974-30589 GCA_900064475.1 Pseudococcus longispinus
GGGGGGGGGGGGGGGGCAGAGTTCGGCTGAACTAGGACGGTTGTGGAATTTCTGAGAAAAATTTAGGTTGGACCCCGGATTCGAACACGAACCCTGAACCCGAAAAATGTTTTGGATTTAAGGTTTGGAGTTCGGGTTCAGGTACAGTTCAAGTTTCATTAAAATTAACGGGTTTTTTCAGGTTCCGGGTTCGGGTTGGACCACCATCCCTGATCATGAACATTCAAAAAATGTTAAATTTTCTAAAAATTGTAACTTTCCGGTAAATCTAAAAAAAATTTTAAATCCTGAATTTCTGGAAACCCTGGAAAAATTCCAACTATTTAAAAAATCTGAAAAATACCTAAATTTCGGAAAAATTTGAAATATTTGAAAATCACACATTTTTAGAAAATCTCCGTAAAATCTCAAATTCTTGGAAAATACAAAATATTCAGAAAATTCAGAGTTTTGGGAAATTTTGAATTTCCAAAAAATCGCAGTTATCCAAGAAATCCAAAATTTTTGGAAAATTCTGAATTTCTGGGAAATACAATTTATTTGGATAGTCACAAATCTAAAAAAAATCAGAAATAATCGGGAAATACCCACTCTCTGGAAAATCTGAAATATTGAAAAATCCAAAACACCCAAGAAGTGAGAAGTTCCTAATATTTGGAAAATCCATGAAAGATGAAATATCAGAAATATTAAGAAATCTTGAATTTTGAGATTCAAAATATTCGAAATAATTGGAAATTTTTATTCAAATGAGGACGAAAATTAATTTTCATCTTTACTTTAGCTGGTTGATGTATGTGTTCGCAGTACCTACGTACGAAATGCATATGTGGATCAAGGAATTTTTCACCAGAATTTGAAAAATAAAACTTCGTAGAATTTTTCGCTTCAATCTGAAATTCCTATCACACAAAACATTACAGAAGTGTATTCTGTGAATTGCCACGATGTAACGTATGGTCTACGTACTCCATTCTCGTTAATTAGTCTTGGAAAAGAGTGGTTTTGCACTCGAGCTATCACATGTATGGCAATTGTTCTCGGCAATTTGCTCGTTAGAGAGAAAAAATTTCCAAGTTGTTGGAAAACGCGTTGAAAGTTAAATTTTATAATACCGTAGCACGCTTTTGCGCGATAATTTTACGACGATGCGAAGGTTTCTATTCGAATTTTATTCGACGTATATTCGTATATATTTTCTAAGAGCTCTTTTTTTTTCCTCCACTCGTTATTCGCGTTGTATATCTCTCTCGAAAGAAATTCTCTTTTTTTTCAAAAGCTATTACTCAATTTAGTAGCTAAGAAATTAAATTTTTGCAACCGGTATTTACCCGGCTATAATTTTTTTTTATGCATCTTAACCGACGAAACAATGTAATTTTACGTAAACTTTTGACGAGGTAGTATAACCCTGCGGCGGGTAATCCTTGTATTATAATTTCTCTTCCAAGTATATCCTGGCCATGGCCAGATGTAAGAGAAGGGCAAACTATATGGGCTAGGTTGAGCAACACATTTAGGAGTAGGAAATCTGGGTAGGGGAAAAACCCTCGCCAGAGTCTCGAATTGGCTTGTAAAACACGATAAAATAAATTAATCCATAAAATTTAGCGGCGGCGATAATTTTTTAAAAAGCATTTTCGCTTTAACCGTAATAAAATATTTATCTGCGTACCTTTGAGTCCTGGAAACAGCGGCGGAGCAAAGGACGACGATAAATGAGGTGGAAAGAATAACGGCGGGTTTGATCGCAAAGGTGAAGAATTAGCTTCAGATACAGGTCGAAAACTGCTCCTGTGTGAACAAACAAACGTAATAAAAGCCTGAATGAGCTACCGATGCATGTACATTGTAAAATATATAGTAAATTCATCGTAGACGACTGCGACCCAGCCCGGTGCGGCCTTTCGACACTCATTAATAGAAAAATATCCGTGGGTGGCCTCTTGGCGCGCGGAGATTCGACTGAAAACAACCTATCGACAAGTACGCCGAGCACAATGTGTCCGGGGGTGCCGTATGGTATATGCCTATAAAGCTTATTGTGTCGGACGCGTGATTAAGGCCACGTGGCACCGGCCAACTTGCTCTTGGAGAGTGGATGTTGATGATGGTATCACAACAGTGACAATACCCGTAATCGTATTAGACGCGTTTCGTTGATTTATCGAGTATATACTCGTATTTTTATCGCGCGAGTTTGCAATGGTCTTCCTTCGTGTCTATGTACACTATGTATCGAGTTGTTGTTGTTACGCGATAATTCACGCATCATGTAATTTCATCCCATTCAACGATGGAATATTCCTTAACGTTTTCGCAATTGCGGTTTAAAATTGTCCTAAATGATGGGGAGGTTTAGGCGTGTGCCGGTGTAACTGAAGCCCTGTATTCTTTTTATCGGTGTATCGAAACGGTTTATTCAGTTTTTTTCGACTGTTTGATTGGCTGTGATTGGTGTGAGTGTCGGGTGCTTCTTCATTCAAAAGTCAGAGAAATAATTTTAGGAATGTGATCGACTTGAGGGTGGTGTAATAGTTGTATAGGGGCGTCAAAAAAGAGAGGTAACGATGTCTTTTACTTCTACTGAGTCTATTATACAGTATTTGCCACGTTTTATCAATTTTGTTTGTGTGTTAGTTGTCTTGATTGAGGAGATACTAAGCTACATTTACAAATCTTTACAGAAATACTTTAAATCAGTTAGAACCAAAAGAGGTTCAAGTCACAAATGACCGTTTTTGAGTTATGGATGGATTTCGAGGTTTTGAGGTATAGCAGATCGACTGGCTAGGTTAAAATTTCATCAAAGTGCTGGGAACAGTTATTTCTCAAAAGAAAAATGTGTGAGGAAGTGCGCACAACTTACTTAATACTCGTCAAAATTCTTTAAAATTATAATTGGCATCACGTAGTACGATTTTGTTCAATCTACTCCTAATTGGAATCAAGTTCAACATGACCTACTTTCAGAGCCGAAATTGAGGGGGTGTGGGGTGAATGGTGATTCACCCCCCTCCCCCGCAGTAATCAACAAATCGACTACAAAGTCGACAACTCGACGAAAGAGTGAATTTCAGCTTTTCTTTCAAAATTTCACCTAAAATGGTGAGAGGGGGAGGTTCACGGGGTTTGAACCTTCTTCATGACTGAAATGTTGGAAAAAATAATGAAATTTCATCTTTTGAACCTATTTTTCTACAAAAAATTTTGCCCTCGCTTTGCTTGGACTCAATGAATTTGCGTATTTCGACAAATTTTAGCATGGGATATGTTTTAGCGATGACCAAACCTGCAAAAAAAGACACAAATTTGCGATACGAAAATCCGTCACGCTGACTTTTAGACATTTTATCAGCCTTTTTTGGGCTTGAAAATTTTTTCAGAATTCAAATTTCTTTGTATTTTAAAAATTTCAACTTTGTGGATTTGGAAAATTTCGAAAAAATTTCAAAACAGAATTTTGTCAGACAGATTTTTACCTAACACTGACATTTAAACATTTTGTGATACTTTTTCGGACATGGAAAATTTCAAAAATCATGCTCATTTTTAGACATTTTGTCAGACAAACTCTTTAGAATTTTTGGACTTGAAAAACTTTAGAAATCAGGATAACTTTCCAATATTTTGTCTGGCAGACTTCTTGGATTTGGAAAATTTCAGATATCACGCTGACTTTCAGACATTTTGTCAGGCTATTTTAGACTTTCTGGACTTGAAAAATTTTACAGATTTCAAACGATTTTTTGAACTTGGTAAATTTTATTAAGAGTCAGTTGACTTTTGAACTTGGAAAAATTTAGATTGTTTCAGAATGTGACTTTTAGACACTTCACGAGACATTGTAACATTATGTCCGACCCTTTGAACTTGCAATTAAAGGCATATATTATGTCAGATTGGCATGTGCACTTCCGTTTTACATAGCAAAAAGAGCAAAATCATATCCTATGTTTTCTACTTTCATGAGTAGTATGGAAATAGAAATGATAGGAAGGGAAGTGCAGGAGGGGGGTTTTCCTCTCGCTTTTACGTAATATCACTTTTTTTCTTATATAGTAGGCTTTTTCAGTGATTCTGTCTCCTTTCTTTGAAAATCCCTGTGGTTTGTTCTTACATTCAAGTTCAGTTCAGTCGACAAATTTGTATACATTCAACCCCCACCACCCCTTCCTAAAAAATCATCAGGTTTCGGCATTGCCTACTGAAATTAATGAGTTAAAGTGGATGAAATTGTGATTTAGGTCCTTGGAAAATCAAATTCTGCATGAACTTGGGCGCTCTTGGAAAATATTTTGCGACTTAATCACTTAGCAAAAACTATTCCATGTTTTGAAAGGTATTAAAATTACAAAAGTCATCATAAAATACAGATAAAATATGTACAGCATGACTTCCAAGTGTTGTACAGTCAACGTAACTTTGATCTGGAGGAGCTAGCGAGAAGAATCAATCTGAATTGAGCAGCGTTGCCAACCCTCAAGATTTATCTTAAGATCTCAAGCTTTTTAATACCTTTACAAGATTTTCTCAAAATTTCAAGAATCTCAAAATATTTACAAGATATTTCAAAAAAATTTCAAAAAATCTCAAGATTTATTCAATTTTACAAAATTACGACGGAATTGCCTGGAAATTAACCGGTTTTATTTAAAAATTATCATGTTTTCTTTGATCTTATTATATTAATTAATGTTTTTTCACATTTCTTATTTTAAATTTATCAAGTTTTCGTTGTGTTAAAATAATCAAAAGTTGAAATATGAGTCAAAAAAATGTTTGCTTTTTTTCAAAAGGGCAGTGATTGTACAAATTTACAGCTCCGAAACTTGAATTATTGAAAACTGCGTGAAAATCCCTTTAAAACGATACCCATATTGCAAAATTAAAAATCTCAAGATATTTCAGGAAATCTCAAGATTTACTGAGCGGTTGGCAACGCTGGAATTGAGTTCACCGTGATGAAGTCTTCCAGTTAGGATTGACGGTTCTCTGGTCCAGGAAATAAAAATTGAGAAACCAGTTCCATCAAAAAATTAGATTGCTTTTTTTTTTGCTAAATGAATAGCAATATGGATTGAGGAGATTCACACCGGATGAATAATTTTGAAACATAGATTGCAGTGTTAAAAACAATCATATTTTGTACTCTGATTTTTTTCTTGTTATGCAATGGAAAAAAGATAGGTACCTGTCTGGATAATGTTGTGAAGAAGATAAGAAGATACCTAGCATTGAAACTTATTTTCAAGTACGAGTAGATACTCTACTTACTCATTGAGATCTAAAATTAAAAATTAAGTTATAAGGGAATGTTGCCTATCTTCCACATTGAAGGCGCAATCGAGTAATAAAAATTTTATACGTTCTAAAATTTTCGAAATAAATTCAATGTGTTTTTTAAAGAAGTTGCTCCTTCAAAGGAGTTAGTAGGCAACTCATTTTGAATCTAAATTTTTGCTTAATGACTTTGTAAAACTTTTTCTAATAGTACACAATTACACATAATCTTGAATCTATGTAAAATAAGAAGCTACATGTATAGTTCTCGCTTAATTAGTAGATTTTAAATGGGTCATTTCCTCATTTACGAGTAATAGTGCCTCTGATCATGAAACAAAACTAATTTTCGAACTCAGCATGCTTCAAAACCTTGAAATCGATACGTATGAACATTTTTTATCATTTCTCCCCCTCCCCCTTCATCACCACCCCACCAAATTTTTCAGTTTGGTTGTCAAATGATCATATCAATTCGTCAAGGGTAATTTTTTGATAATTCAGGAATAAATCGAAAATTCGAATTCTTTAATTTAAGTTATTACTTATATTGCATTAAATTTTTGAAATTGTGGGGGGGGGGGTGAAGATTCTGAAAAGTGATAACATATCGTCATGTATATCGATTTAAAGGTTTTTGACAGTGCTGGTTTCATTTTCAACGTTCATTTTGAGATTGAAATAAATTTTAATGTCGAACATGAAAGAAAGTTTTTAAAAAAAAGCTACATTTTCATATCATTCATTCAGAACCATCAATGAAATTTTACGTATCAAGTAATTTGGTGCATACTATATGTATATTTTCTTACCTACTCCATACAAGACGATACAACGTTTAATATACACTTATTTTTTTTTTATACGAGTATTAAAATTTTCTCGAAAAATATAATTTGTCAGATTTTAAAATGTGATCGTTTTTAAAATGGAAGTCGTACAAATGAATATTAACTCGCGAGGGTTTAAAAGGTCTTAACTAGGTACTCTCAAGCTTCTTTCGTCCTACTTTCAAAAATAAAACCACAAAATTTTAACCACTTTGGTTTACGATTGATATATCTACATAAATTATCGTAACCATAATTGCAATAAAATAATTATCAAAAAAATCCTACCAATCGTATACACGTGTGTAATATAAAGGAATTAAAAGTACTAGTAACACTATGGAAATAATTTTAGCATGGGTATCACCACTTAACAAATTACTTTTTCATCATTTATTGTTATTTCAATTACTTAATGACTTGGTTAAGTGGTTAAATTATTCTAATTAAATACGCCCCATCTTAAAAGATGGTTAAATTAATAATAAGTTGATTGTTGCGTTGTTCGTAATGCGACATATTTTCTAATAATTTTTTAACCGAGCACGCTTCGAATTAGGTTCGAAAACGATAAATATAAGGCGCGAATGTGGCTAGATAAAATTACACTTCAGGTGTTAAATTTTCAATCGGAGTCGATAAGAAAAAGTACGACGATGTTTAAGAAAAACACGATCATTAATCAATTTTAATTAACGATTGTTCGAGTCATCTAAATTACAACCGGGTACAGGGAATCTTTACAAATAGATTCGACTTAATGGTCAATGAAGGAAATAAAAATCAGTAGAAAACTGTATCCTAAGTATAGATATACTCGTATTCTTGAAATTGTATAGGAGAAAAAAATCTGACATCAGTGAAAAAGACCATAAAACTTAAGCGAATTAAATAGACTGTAGTTTTGAAAACTTAGTTGGAAAAACGTTTCTTTGGCTTTTATTTGTTTATCTGGGTAAATAAATTTTAAAAGAATAAAAGTAACCAATTGATAGAAATAGGAAAGGAAAAAAGAAAACATGTTCACTTCAATCTGGAAATACCCCAAAAAGTATTAAAGATTCGTTTTAACGCAATTTCCATTACAGTAAATCGCAACGTCGCTTTTTCTAGGCGTAAAGTCATAAAAGAGGATAAACTAGTAGCAATCGCCATTTTCTCTTTATCCCTCATTTCCGCTTACCCAGTAAACAAAGTAACCAGAGTTTTCTTTTCTCAATTCGTTTCCTTTTAGATTTTCGTTTCCTCCTCTGCGCATCCAACGTTATCCCTTTCATTTCGCCTCCTCCATTCTTTCAACATATTCTAATGTCTGAAAATTTCCGGTCGTTGGAGATTTGAACTTCCGAACGTTTCCACCATTTATAGCAGTACTTATTTCTCATTATTTCCTTATACACTTCGTTACCTTAATCGATTTTATTAAACGTTACTTCTTCTTCTCAAACCAACGCTGCCGTTGGTTTTTCTCGTATTCTTTCTTTTTCGAAAGTTTTCTTTTCATTACGATTTACTTCCCCTCTTTTCTTTTTTTACCGCGCCAAATAAAATAATATTGATTTAGAAGATAAACCAGGTATACCAGAGATTAATTTCGCGTCAACGTCGAACTAGGTGAACGAGCCTCTGGCTGTAGTACATATCTACTGGTAGATACTTTGTACTAAAATGTATTTCCCCCTTTTGTATAAATTGCCGAACCATTTCAGTTTTACGGCTATTTAACGCCGATAATAACCACCCTTACAATGTTACAACTGTTTTGTCATTAACTTTTAATTGTCAGCCGATATACAGTTTAGCTTTTAAGTTTATTTCCTGATTTTATGTCAACTACGTCGTCATCATTACGTTTTAGTGCCGACTTTCAATTATATACACCGACGACCCGATGAAAGATACGATAATATAAGTTCTTACGACATTTTGCAACTTTGTCCAACTACCAGTATTGCTCCACTTAGGCGAGCTTTAAAAGCACAAAATACTGTCGTTTGGGATAGCACTGCGAACAATTGAACGTTTTCTTGACGAGTTTGATTTGTGTTGGGTTGTTTTTTTTTCGAGAAGGTAGAAATTTTTCTGGAAAAGTGTAATGCTAGTTTTTTTGATAGGTGAAAAATTGTTAAAGAGAGAGGGGGGATAAATAACTAGGGTATGAATACATTCACAGTATGCGATTATAGATTTCAGTTCATGGAACATGGTAAAATTACTTGAAATGACAAATTATAATAATCAATGCTCAATTGGTTGTAATTTTGTATAATTTACTGAAAATGATTTAGTCAAGATGGCAAATTACACTAATTTTCTCAAAGAAGTAAATGATGATTTACTCTGCATGAGAAATTACTGTAATTTACTCAGAATTGGAAATTACGGTAATTTATTCAAAATTGGAAATTACGGTAATTTATTCAAAATTGAAAATTACGGTAATTTACTCAAAATTGGAAATTACGGGTAATTTACTCAGAATTAAAAATTATGTTAATTTACTCAAAATTGTAAATTATGTTAATTTACTCAAAATTGTAAATTATGTTAATTTACTCAAAATTGTAAATTACGGAAATTTACTCAAAATTGTAAATTATGTTAATTTACTCAAAATTGAAAATTATGTTAATTTACTCAAAATTGTAAATTATGTTAATTTACTCAAAATTGTAAATTACGGATAATTTACCCGAAATTGAAAATTACGGTAATTTACTCTAAATGGTAAATTACGGTAATTCGCTCAAAATTGTAAATTCTGGCAATTAATTCAACGTAGTAACATATGATGATTCCCTCAAAGTTGTAAATCTTGGTAATTTTCTCAAAACAGTGAATTATGGGAATTCACTAAAAATAATAAATTATGATATTTTACTCAAAATTGTAAAAACGGGTAATTTACTCAGAATTGGAAATTACGGTAATCAATACAAAACTGAAAATTACAGTAATTTACTCAAAATCGAAAATAATAATATTTTACTCAAAATCGTAAATTACGGGTATTTTACTCAAAATTAAAAAATACGGTAATTTACTCAAAATTGAAATATACGGTAATTTACTCAAAATTGAAAATTACGGTTATTTACTGTACATGAGAAATTACGGCAATTCACTCAAAATAGAAATTACGGTAATTTATTCATCATGGTAAATTATGGTAAATTACGATAATTTACTCAACGTGGTAAATAATGGTAAACGACGATAATTTACTCAAAATAGTAAAATTTGGTAATTCGGTCAAAATTGTAAATTACGATTATTTACACTGCATGAGAAATTACGGTAATTTATTGTAAATAACCGGTAGAACTTTCTTTTCATAATACGTAACATTTATATGTATTATTCAAAATTGAAGGAGTGGGAGGAGTGCAATCAAAATTTTTGTAATAACAAAAATTATTCCTAGGACCTCAGTTTACAACTTTTGTTTGAAAAATTTTTCAATTCGAACCTTAGGTACGGTGATAGGAGGATTTTTGAAAAGGGGTGCACCCTTGAAAAGTAGAGGGCTTTGAATATGGATTTTCGTTGTTTTTTTTTACAATTAATTAATTAATTGATTTCACCTCAAGACGAATAATGTCCGCGTCTAGACCACAAAGAAATGAAAAAATAAGGGGTAAAAAATAGCAGAAAGGGTAAAAAAACAGCGAACTGGATTTTTTACAGATGATAACTTTTTTTGGGCCTAACAATTATATTACAAAATTGATTCCTAGGAAAAATGATCAAGAAAGTAACGCTCCGAATTTCGACTTACTTTTTTGCCTAAATTGTGCCAAATTAATTTCCATTAAACCAATGTAAGTCTTTAATAATTTCGATCAAGAGGTTTACGAAATAAAAATTGATGCAATTTGAAAAATAGATATGTACCTACTTCGAACTGTTTTGAAAAAAATTGAATAATTTTTGAAGATATTGAAATTAAAAACCATTGAAGTTTAGACCCTTTTCCATTTTTTTTTCAGTACACTATTCAACTGATTAAAAATTCCATTCAATATTTTTTTCTCGGGGTACCTATCTGTATTTTGAATTGAATTCCTGCAATTTTCTTTTTGTAAGCATCCATGTTGAAGCGAATCTAAAGATTTCCCCAATAAACTCGTACAATCCCACTCCACTGCATTACTTTTCCACATCACCATCTCAATTCCACCACGTCATACAATAAACTCATCTCCTCGATGACCATTTAGTATTATTACATCTTAACACGGTCTCTCATTAACACCCCTATTACCGCGTATGACAGGGTAAAAAAAAAACTAAACAAGCAGGAAAACAATGTTTAAAAAAGACAAAAAGAAAAAAAAGCCGATGTTTTAAAAAAGGAAAATATATCGCATTATCGAATTACTCAGCTTTAATTTCATTTCGGTGCCGACGCGCTGCGCTCGATTACAATGCAACTAATAATTCGTTAACAAAAGTGGTAAAGAAACGGTTAATGACGTATAATTAATTTTAATGTGGTTAATTGAACGATAGAGCGCAAATGGAAGAAGGAAAAAAACTACATAAGAATCTATCCCGCATATCGTCTTGTAGAGTAGCATAGAAAACGTTACATGGCGAGTGTACATGGTTGATTAATGCTGCGTAAATGCAAATGACAATGACAACGGCGGCTCTGGCGAATTAATAAATTCTAACGCCTTCCTAATGAAGCGAGGAAATCGTTTTTTTCTTTAATAGGAAGAAAAAAACTTGAATGACCGAATAACACCATCACTCCTGGATTGATCAGTGTGTATTGACTCGTTTGTGCTCAGGAGAGATTTGACGGATGAAATTTGAAAATTTTCATTGCATCGCGTACAAACTGAAGTCAAGTTATTACACGAGTTCATTTTCATCAGTGAAAATTAAAATTTTACACCAAAAATAAAATGAAATCAAAATTACCTACTTTCATTTTGCTGTGTGAGATTTCCTACAATTTGCAATTTAAGTGCAAAAAAATTGGAGGGGAAGAAATTGAAATTTTTTGACATGGGTATGTCTTATGGCTGGGGTTCAATCTGAAAATTTTGTCCACTTTTTTGGTCCATGTTACAAAATTCCTTGACGATGACTTTTAAACATTTTTTCAGACTTTTTTGTGCTTGAAAAATTTTCAGAATTCCATTGACTTTTTGGACTTGGAAAATTTTCAGAGATATGCTGACTTCAAGACATTTTATCAGACAAATAATCTAGGCTTTTTGAATTGACAAAATTTTAGAAATCGGGGTAAATTTCCAATATCTTGTCAGGCAGACTTCTTGGATTTGGAAATTTTCAGATATTTTGCTGACTTTCAGACATTTTGTCAGACTTTTCTGGACTTGAAAAATTTTTAAGAATTCAAATTAATTTTTAGGAATGAAAAATTTCAAGAAAATTCAAATCAGACATTTTGTCAGAGAGCTTTTTACCTAAGGCTGACTTTTAGACATTTTGTCGAACTTTTTTGAATTTGGAAAAATTTTCAGATAT
>FIZU01059643.1:0-15856 GCA_900064475.1 Pseudococcus longispinus
TCCATTTTTCGTGTCCGCAAAAAACGTCACGAAATTCCTTGACGATGACTTTTAGACATTTTGTCAGAATTTTTTGAACTTAGAAAAATTTTCAGATTTTCATTGACTTTTTGAGCTTAGAAAATTTTATAGATAATGATGACTTTTAGACATTTTGTCAGATTTCTTTGGAATTGGAAAATTTTTCGACATGGATATGTCTAATGGCTGGGGTCAATCCTAATTTTTTATTTGTTTCATTCATTCTTTTGTAACTTTTCAATATTTTTTCAGCTCTTTCAAAATAATTCTTCGCCTCAACATTAATTTGATGCCTTGAAATATCAATTTTTGATTTCGTACCTTTTTTGAACTTCTTTTTTTCCACGAGTTTTTTGGATCACCCCCCCCCCCCTCCTAGCTGAAAAACTTATAAATGTGGAAATCCTATTCAGAAACCTCCTAAAAATCATGTGTAATTTCGGCAAAGAAGATTTTATTGAAATGTCACACTGAGAGACTGGAGACACTCTGCAACATTTTATGACTTTGTATTGAAACATCAAACTTAGAGATATTTTCCAACATTTTCGATATTAATTGAATTTTTTTGATAAACTATTAATTAAAACGTCAAAATTTCAAATCACCAATTCATTTTTTACTGAAACTACTCATCGACTTTCAATTGAATACTTCAAATTTTGAAATGAAATCCAAGACATAATCTGTAGCATAGAAAAAAATCCATCTTTATGAAATCAATGACCGTACATTGGCAAACTCACTCAACCGTATAAAATTACTACTCGTATTCTCACAATTTCACTCGTTCAATAATTCTAATCACCTAATGCCCATTCAGTCATCACTGATCTACATCAAAGCAACGATTCTACTATACCTAAGTACTCGACACATCTGCACCGATGAGCCAGCGTGATAATCGCGCAGACAACAACTCTATACTTAATCGACAAAGAAGAAGAATCGATCGTCTCGTTAATTTAATCTGATTAACGACGAGAGAGAGAAGAAAATAACACGTTGCTGATTCTAATTATTACTACGTATCATAGACTGAATGACGATACAAATCAGACTACCTGCATGTGTACTGTAGCGTAAGGTGAAAAAAAAAAGAAGGCATTACGACGAGTCGAGATCAAAAATACACGAACGTACAAATAAACCAGTTTGTTTGCTCGATTTATCGCATCGTTTATACATTATTAACCTTTCTACGTGTATACGAATCGACCTTGGTTAAATGTCGAAACGAAAAGACGCGTAAATTTTCTCACAAAATGCTTATTTTTTCAAAATCGTGTCGAAGACATTTGAAAAAATGAATGAGAACGAGAAATGGACGAAGAAATTCATGATTCTAAGAAGACCTTTGACCTGGCACATCGTAACATACTCGACACTGCAACCGGTCGTACTTCTGGACGAGTGGCGAAAATTGCACATGCAAATAAACTAACAGACGCGTAATCAATTACATAAAAAAAATTACGACTGCCATCGAGCATTATATCGCCACAACGATACATTTATGATGTGTACGCGTAATTACAGTAATTTTTTTCTTTACGCCTTTTTTTCTCCGTTTGTTTCTCTCTCGCACTCTACGGAGCTCGTTAAATCGTCATAAATACGGTACAATTTTTAATACACAATAATAAACTCGTCTATTATGCTAACATTATTAGCAAAACATAACAACTGATAATACACGATCACGATCGGCGCAACGAGCCTCGAACATATAAAAAGTTTCGCTTAATTAGGCTTTTTCGCAAACACCACTTTTTTCCTTGGTTTGTTTCCCTTCGCCCTTTGTGCTTTTTCACTCCCTCTATTGTTATACACTCTTTACGAGCTATTTGTTTATGAATTGAGAACGCGCGCGTCCGCGTTCGTTTAATTATTTTATTACTATTTCTGATTATTGCTGCGTGCTGCACATTGGCATTATAATTGTGAGGAAAGAATAAAAAAAAGAATGAAAAAAAAGCACGCAGTATTACCACCAGCACAATTACTAAACGGAATTTCCTGATAATGTAATTTTTTTTCGTTCTTTTTATAATTCGTCGTATATGCTTAATTAACCGACTTTTTTTCTCTTTTCGTTTTCATTTTTGTTGCTGATTCTTTCGTTTGTTATCGAATAATTTTTTCAATTGGCGACCTTTTCTGAATGTTACGAAAATAAACGTATGTGGGCGTATCTTCGTAAAATATCAATGTAAAAATATTTCCTTTTATGCACGAATTGGTAAATTTGGAAAATGTTTACAAGGGTAAGAAAAATCAAAAAGTGAAATAAATAATTGATTAGATAATTTCAAACATGGGTAAACGAGTTGGCTAAATGGCAAACTAGACCTATTTGGGTAAGTTCATTCTAGTAACCTTTGAAAACAAAATGAGGATTCATTCATTCATTGTTCGTAAGAAAAATAAAAATCAATTGAAACCTAAATCTTTACACAATCGTCCTCAAACAATTCAGAATATTCTTATTCAACCGAATAGATAACCAATTACCAATCAAGAACGATTTCGATTTTTTTCTTTTGGAATTTTTGAACAACTCGCGTACTCAATGATCAGTTCTTTCGTGAACATCGTTTTGTGAATGAATAATTCATCGTGAACAAGTGAACAAACTGTTGTTTTTCAAAGAGGCAAAGAATAACCGTTCTCAATCCCAAACGAATCTGTTATCGTAAGAAAATCAATCGATCGCGACCGACTGATTCATTTTAAAAAATGAGTTCTACTGTAAAATAACTCATTCTTTCGCAAAAGTTGTTTTTTTTTATAAAATTACGTCCGTCATTTGAAAACGAACCCATTTTCTGAAGAATCAGTTGTTCGCGAACGAATTAATTTTTTTGGGAACAAAAAATCAAAATTTTGTCATTTTTAAACATTTTTTTACATTTTTAACCCTTTTTTTTGGTAAAAAAATTAAAATTTCATCATTTTTGTCATTTTTGACGTTTTTTCAAATTTTTTGAAAAAAAATTTTAAAGGGACTAAAAAATCAAAAGTCATTTTTTAAATTTTTTTGACGTTTTTTCGTTTTTAATTTTATTGGTACGAAACACAACACACCGAAAAATCATTTCAGTCGTTCGCGAACGACTGATAACATTTTACTATCTCTTCATCGGATTTTTCAATCAGTCGTTCGCAAACGACTGAAATGATTTTTCGATGTGTTGTGTTTCGTGCCAATAAAATCAAAAACGAAAAAACGTCAAAAATATTTAAAAAATGACTTTTAATTTTTTTGAAATTTTTTTTCAAAAAAGTTAAAAAAAAGTCAAAAAATGACGAAAATGATGAAATTTTGAATTTTTTTGTCGAAAAAAAGAATTTTTTAAGGTTAAATTTTAAAACAATCTAAATTTTTACAAGTCCAAAAAATTTAAGAATCTCTGAAAATTTTCAAGCCCAAAAATCAGGTTAATCCAGTCTGACATGACGTCTGACACAATCCGTATCCAAGAGTCAGTGTTGAATTTCTTGACAGAATTTCGTCACCTTTTTCGAGGGATTGGTCAATGGTTATTGCAAAAACCATGTCCTATGCTAAAACTTTGTGACAGTTCCCTAGCCTCTCCCAAATGGACCGATTTGACTTTTTTTTCAGACTGCTTCTTTTGACGTGTAGATTGCAGATGTGCCATCAAACATCGAGGACCAAAAATTTACCAATTTGGGAAAAAAAAATCACAATTTTGTCATTTTAAACATTTTTTTACATTTTTGAACCTTTTTTTCGACAGGAAAAATCAAAATTTTATAATTTCGTCATTTGTCCAACTTTTTTGAAAAAAAAATCAGAAGGACAAAAAAATCAAAATTTTGTAATTTTTTAAACATTTTTGAAGTTTTTTCAATTTTTTAGGAAATAAGAAAATCTTGAGACAGTTCGCCAGCCTCTCTCAATGGACCAATTTTGACCATTTAAAAAAAAAAGTCATTTTTCGACGTGTAGATGTTTCATTAAGTATTGAGGTCCAAAAATAGTCAAATTTGGGACAGAAAAAATTCATTTCCTAATTTTTTCAAATTTTTTCGAGAAAAAAGAAAAGAAAACGTCCTTTTTCAAAATTTTCAAAATTTTTGAAATTTTTCTGGAAATAAGAAAATATTGTGACAGTTCATCAACCTCCCCCAATGGACTGATTTTGATTTTTTCCGCCAAAATTGTTCCATCAAGCATTGGGGTCTATAAATTTCAAATTTTTACATTTTGACATGGATATGTCGTACGGCTGGGGGTCAATCTGAAAATTATTCGTGTCCATAAATTCCTTGACGATGGATTTTAGAAATTTTGTCAGACTTTTTTGGACTTGGAAAAATTTTCAAAGGGTATTGCTGGGTAAGCATGGTGTTTTGGCCCCCGACATCGATTTCGATGAAATCGATGCCAAAAGGTCACCATGATGAGAAAAAATTTTGGACCTCTAAATCATTTTGGGAAGAGGAAGGGGGGGGCCAAAATGTGTTTTTTTGTTTTAATTTTCTAGTTTTTCGCCAAATTCAGATAAAAATTTCGCGTTTTTCTAATAGATTCTAGGGGCTCAGAAGAACCCCAAAAACTTTTTTCAAAAATTTCGGGTCATTTTTCACCGAATTATGGCTTTTTAAAAACTTTGAGCCGCCATTTTGTAAAAAAGTTTCAGAGGTACAGTCGCCATTTTTTTTTAGAAAATGTATTATTTAGTCATAATTCTACCATATTAATTTCAAAAGCTTGCAATTGATGCAACATTGTCAAAATAAATGAAAACTGACCACCCATCGTATCAAGTGCGAGCGAATTCGTCACGTTTTCCACGGCGCTCTCGTGGGAAATGCAGTGATCGCGGGAGCTACGCTTCACTGTGGGAATGGAAAATAATGTAGGTAGAAAAAATTCAAAAATGATACTATAGGTGCTTTCAAAGGTGCTGAATTCATTTGTGAGGTTATTTTTACTGAAAACATCAAAGGGTGTTGGGAGGGGAGGGGGAAAATATTGAAAGTTTCAAAATTTTCATGCGAGGTATCAAAATCTATGGTTTTAAACCATCTTATTTCTTTTTTAAGGTTTTTGTGACCGAAACCCCCAAAAGATGTGGAAAGGGGGAGGGGGAGAACCCTAAATTTCCAAAATTTCTATGTGATGTATCAAAGTGAATTTTTTTTTACCACTAAATTCCTCCAGCTTTTTACCTAAGGCTGACTTTCAGCAATTTTGTCGGATTTTTTTTAATTTGGAAAAATTTTCAGATTTCTATCAACTTGGAATTGGGTTTCGAAAATTTTTCAAAAAAATTCCAGTAGGTACAAAATTCACTTACGACAACCTGCTACAGCAACTTTTAAATATTTTGTTTGACTTTTTTGAATTTGGAAAATTTTTCAAAATTTAAATGACTTTTTGGACTTGGAAAATTTCATGAAAATTTCAAATATCACGACTTTATGAACTTGAAAAATTCAATGAGCAAAAGCAAAGCCTATCGTATGTTTTATAGTTCCATAGGTATTATGGAAATGCCGGAAGAGTGGATCTTTTTTCAGCTATTTTGAAAAAAATGTTCAAATTTTGGTCAAAAAATCAAAATTTTAGTCACGTTTACACATTTTTTAACATTGATTCGTTCGGTAATGATTTTCATTTCATTCAATGACTGAACTATTTATTCCAATTCTGCAGCAAAAAATTTCATGGTTCAAATCGTCCTTCTCTATTTGTTCAAAAGACAAGCTACACCCCTTTTAATGAATCGTCACAAGCCAGCCTCTAAAAAAAAAAAACTCGAGAATTTCGCATTCACAATATCAAACCAACTTCAAGAAACTCTTTATTCGAAACGTTTCTGCTCACTGCTCAGGTTTCGTAGTACGAAAAATGTAATGTATCGCAAGGTCGAGGTTATTTTGAAAAATTCTTCTGTAGTACTACGAAAAAAAAATTACACACGTAAACATTATCTAATCAGCTTCTTCCGTTAAAATGCAAAACGAAATATGTCACTGAGTCACGACACAGTTGTCGAGTACCTAGTTGTACAATAAAGCTCGTCAATTGTTTGATTACACCAGAAAGGAAAAAAATACCTATCTTTCGAACAGCCAGCGCAGCGCCTTCGTCATATGAAAAAAACAAACCTCAACCATCCCAATTTTTTACTCCTTCTCTAATAAATTGGCGAACAAAAAAAATTTACAAAACACAACACTCGAGTCAAACTTCCTCTTTTGCTCAAAATTTTCACCACTTCATTAATTTCATCTTATCTCATCGAGTTCCTAACTTCGCAACCACAAAGCACCCGAGTCCAAGAAAAAGAAAGATAAAATATAAGCCATCGCATCACCATCGCTCCAATCTCTTCTTTTATTTCGCTGCCTCCGCAGTCAAGATATTTACGCACCTGACAAACCAGAAATACTACCAGATTCGTTATGGCCCGAACACTATATTATACGAAAGAGATGTCGTTATGAGTTATTTCAAGGACGAGTAGGTACTAATACTTAACAGCTATACACACACATACCAAAATATACTCATCGTACCATCTTCTTAGAAACTCACATCGTCCAATCACGAGAGCTTTTCACAATCCCAAGTCTCGGCTACCAATTTATACGAAGAAAAAATGCCCGAAAGATCATTGAAAAAACGAACCAGAATATTGGTCTTTTCACTTTCAGCGTTTTCCTCCTCTCATTTCGCATAACAATTAAGCCTCGCCTTTATTATTCATTATAATACCGTTCTCGTAATTACAGAAAATTCTCCAGCCCTATGTGCTCGCCCTTTCAATCACCAACAACGTTCGAGAAATTGTTCGCTTATTCTTCGATTAGAAAACCACGTCGTTTTTCATCAGGAAATGAGCTTTTTCTTCTCGAATACCTTTTCAATGTTTTTTCGTGTCGTATCCCTATTCTTTCTTCTCCTCTCTACCGCGAATTCTATCAAAAAAAACGAATAATTTTACACGTGCAATTGAAGAAAAACTAGGTAATAAAATTGAATAAAAATAGCTTATCTTCGATTATTGAAAATCAACTTCGATTATACGAGTAATACGATTGTGATTAGGATTGTATCTTAACTCAACATCGATCCTTGCTCATTAATCCATGAAAATTTTCTCGACGCATCGTATGAAAATTTATCGAAACTCAGTCAAAATATTTCGTCAGCGAATGAAAATTGATCTACACTGAAAATTTCTGTTTTACCCTTTCCCATCTTTAATTTCTTTAGAATCACAAATCGAAATATTTCAAAAATACTCATTTTTAAAGTTAGAATTACTTTACTTCAAACATTACATAACGAACTCAAAAATACATATTTTAAACTCACATCAATAGAGAAAAGAAAACATCTGAAAAAATGTAGAATTATTTACATCGAAATATGCTGACAAATTCAAAATAGACTGAGATGAAAAAAATCAAAAATTGTAGAAAATTAGGAAACATGTATTGACGCACTGTGAACGTCTTCAATTTCAAAAAAATTGTTCCAGTATTTCTCATAGTCATAAAATTAATCTAATGCACCCTTCGAAACAAAAATGTAGGTACTCCATCAAAAAATTAGAAACATGACGAATAAAAAAATTGAGAAGAAGCATTAAAAAAAGGCCATCTACCTTCAGAAAAAATACAAAAATACTTGCATCGAAATATTTTGAAAAATGCAAAATGGGTCAAGGTATAATACCCTACGAATAAATTAAAAATATGATAAATCGACACATTGCAAACATCTCTGATTTAAAAAAATTGTTCCAGTATTTCTCATAGACATGAAATTTCTTTCATAGATCAATCCTAATCTTACAAACAAATCAAAATTACAAAGAAACAGGAAACTAAAACCAAAATTCGAATAAAGCCACGAAAAAATAATACAATTAACTACTTTTAAGAACTTTCATGAAACAAAAAATTAACAAAAGCAAAAAAACAGTGTTATACAAATAAAAGGCTAAGAACGATAATCTTGTATCACTGATTTTTGAAAATGACCAGTTTTCAAATACGTTCCTACCCCTATTTTGGAAAAAAATCAGTTTTGAAAACCAACTTGAATTTTTAAAACAATCTATCATTAATCGTTTCGAGATTCATCATCATCAACAACAACAACAATAACAACAAAATCAAAGTCACCAAAAAATATTAAAATCCTTCAACAAAATTCACTACTGCAATAAAAAATGAAAAAATATTCTAAAAAATCAGCAAATCTGAAAAGTAATTTTTTGGAGGGGGGGAGGAAAGGAGAGGTATCAATCGTTTATTTATTGTTACCCAACTTATACATAATCTTGAATAAATCCATCCATCCATATATATGTATATAAAATCCGCTGACATTTTCAAAACCTCTAATGACCAAAAATATGATTTTTATCTTGAAATGAAAATTTTGACTAAAATATTCACAAGTTGGACCAAACAAAAGACAATTGACCAAAAGCAACGTTTTTAACCAAAATGACAATTTTTATTTTGAAATGGCAATTTTGACACAAACAATTACAATTTTGACCAAACAATGGAAATATTGACAAAAAATGATAATTTTGACAAAAAATGATGATTTTGACCAAAAATGATGATTTTGACCAAAAATGATAATTTTTACCTTGAAACGACAATTTTGACCAAAAATTACAGTTTTTAATTTGAAATGACAAATTAAAAAAAAATGACGATTTGAACAAAAATTTACAATTCGGATAAAAAAGCAATTGATAAAAATCGGAGATTTTGACCAAAAATGACAATTTCTACTTTGAAATCAAAATTTTGACATGGAATGACAATTTTGACAAAAAATTACAATTTTTACCTTGAAACGACATTTTTGACCAAAAGTGACAGTTTTTAGCTTGAAATGACAATTTTTACAAAAAATGACGACTTGGACCAAAAATTCACAATTTGGACAAAAAAACAACTGATAAAAAACGGAGATTTTGACCAAAAATGACTACTTCGAAATCACAAATTTGATCAAAAAATTACAATTTTGACATGGACTGACAATTTTGACAAAAAATGACACTTGGACTAGAAAATGGAAAAAGACAAAAAACAATAATTTTTACCAAAAAAGGATCATTTTGACCGAAAAAGGATGATTTTGACTAAAAACTGAGAATTTTAACCAAATAACCAACAAGATGATTTTCACCTTGAAATGACAATTTTGACTAAAATATTCACTTAAGTTTTGAACAAAAAATGATGATTTCGATCAAAAATAACGAGTGACAAAAAAATGTCAATGTTGACTAAAAATTGGTATTTTTTACAAAAAGTAACGATTTTGACCAAAAGTAACAGTTTTTACCCCGAAATGACCATCTTTACTTTTAAATCACAATTTTGACGATAAATTGATGACGATTTTGAACAAAAAATGGTAATTCTGACAAAAAACAATATTTTTAGTATGTGCATGACTTTTAGACATTTTGTCAGACTTTTTGAAACTTATAAGAATTTTGAATATGCAACCGTAATATTTTCATAGATAAAATTTTAAAAAAAGCCTAAAGTGACCAAAAAAATAATTTCGACCTTGAATTGACAATTTTGACTAAAATATTCATAAGTTGAACAAAAAAAATGACAATTGACGAAAAACAACGATTTTAACCAAAATGACAATTTCTAGCAAAAAAGTTACAATTTTGACAAAAAATAACAGTTTGGACCAAAAAAATGATAATATTGACAAAAAATTATAAAAATGATGAGTTTCACAAAAAATGATAATTTTTACCTTGAAATGACAATTTTGGCCAAAAATGACAGTTTTTACCTTGAAATAACAATTTTTACAAAAAATTCCAATTTTTTTCTCGAAATGACAATTTTGACCAAAAATTTACAATTTGGACAAAAAAAACAATTGACGAAAAACGGAGATTTCGACCAAAAATGACGCTTTCTTCCTTGAAATGGCAATTTTGACAAAAAATTACAGTTTGGGCTAGAAAATGAAAAATGACAAAAATAAACGAATGAATTTTGCTAAAAATATTTTTATAATCAAAGAAAAATCAGCAGCTAGGGGAATCAGTCGCCTAGTACATTATAATCAATTGATCAACTGATGAATCAATTAAAATTTTCAAAGGTTGGTAGTTAGGTACCTATTCAATAAAAAATACTGTCAAGTACATTCATTCAGATTTCAAAACAAATTATGTAGATACAATTTTCAAGTACAAGAAATACCAGTTTACCATAATTTACTCAAATGAGGATACCCCTTCGCCCTCCCACCCTCATGCGTGATAAAAGTACAAAACCTGATAATAATAATTCCAAAATAAAACTTCTTTTGAATTCCAAAAAACAAAAAAAATGTTTTCTTTCCTTCCTCAAAACCAGATCAAAAATCTGACTAGAAATGTTTCCCTTGCAATATATAATAACACATCGAAAAAGGAGGAACCCTTCCCCTCCTCCTCATTCTCATCTGTGATAAGAACCCAAATCTGATAATAATTCCAAAATAAAACTTCTTTTGAATTCAGAAAAAAACAAAAAAAAACACTTTTCTTCCCTTCCTGAAAACTAGATCAAAAATCTGGTTGAATTGTTTGAAATGTTCCCCTCGAAATAATTATATACCTAATAATACATCGAAAAGCATATCCTATGCTTAAAAGGAGAGACCTCGCCTCCTCTTCCCATCCTCATCAGTGATAAAAGCCTAAACCTGATAATAATTCCAAAATAAAACTTCTTTTGAATTCAGAAAAACAAAAAAACACTTTTCTACCCTTCCTCAAAACCAGATCAAAAATCTGACCAAATTGTTTGAAATGTTTTCAATACTCATCCGTGATAAAAGCCTAAATTTCAAAATAAAACTGCTTTTGAATCAAAAGAAACAAAAACACTTTTCTTCCTTTGCTCAAAACTAAATAAAATCTGCTCAAATTATTTGAAGGGGGTTTCTTGCAATACAATAATTAATAACACATCGAAAACGAGGGGGGAATTCATTAAAACGTGCATCCCTAGGCTTCGCGACGTACACAATTCTTCACAACAATAAATATTCAGGTTAGAATATGCATTTCATAGGAAAATTTCCTTTGCTTCAATTCAATATCATTAATATCTATCTTTACATAATCAGCGACCAGTATTTCTAGGGCCAGGGTCCCAAACAACCCCAGCCCCATCCCCATCTTCTTCTGGTAACCATTTGATCACGAATGGAGAACCAAAATACAATCGAAACTAAAACAGCTATCACAATCCCACCTGTTTCTTTTTTTCATCCAATCTAATCTGCCACACGACCTAAAAAAAAGAAACAAACACCACGATCTCTCTAGAAATTTCAAACAAGAGTACCAAAAAAAATCCAAAATTGTTTCAAACCACCTCATTTTGATATAAAAACCTCGATCCAACCCATACCTTCATCATCCACTAAGATTACCTTTAACATATTTAATTGAAACCAATAACTCACCCGAATCAGTTCTTGAAAATTCGGAATTTTCATCAGTATTTTTAAAAAATATGGTAGAAAACCTGTTGAAACACAACAGTTTTACCAAAAATTCGTACCAGCCGGCGAAATTCGATCAAACGAATACTGCGATCGCATGTACGAGCAACAAATTTCACAAATCGACGCCCACGTCGGATCCGTTATCGCACATCACTTCCGATGGTAAGTAAATTTTGAGAAAAAAAATCGTCTCCGACGACAAATTAACGTAAAATGTCACACCGCAGTTGGTCTCGCGAGACAATTTCAGAAAAAACAGTACGTTTCGATAAACCTAACACGACTACTCGTACTTAAAGTGCTTACATACAACTTACGTTGTTCATTTAATGTACACTGAACTTGGAAAAAAAATTACCGAGTGAGAAGTCGAGAACGCGTTGTAGGGAGAGAGGTGGAGGGAGATGGGCACCGATGCCGGCGTAGCGGGGGCGAGGTGAAGGGTAAAAATTTCATACTACGTTCGGTATATTACTGTATGGTAAAAACCGCGTTCGCCGCCGCGATAAAGAAAGTAGAAGGGGCAGCCATAGTCGTAATCTCATCACTAAAGAGCAACGCTACTAATAGGAGAATGTACGCAGCACGCTGCAAACGACTTACGAGGGGGCAATTTGAGGGGGTAGAAGAGGAAATTTAATGAGCTAGCACATACGTACAAAGGAATATTGAAAAAAAAAGGCTCTGGAGCATACCGCCAGAGTCGTCAAACAAGTGGAATTATCGAACATAGTTCACGATTTCCAGCCTCTTTCGCGAACCACGCAATACTTTTCCCATTTCATCTCCACGCTTCCTCCGATACTTGCCCATCTGGCTTTTTTTTTCCGAACCAGCAACACCTCGCTTCAATTCCTCGGCGGTGGCGTAGCGACGCGTCAAGGTTAATGACGAATCGACGAGCCTACTCGTCCTCCCTCCGCTTCACCTATTCTAAGCTTGGGCTCAATACTACGAAACACCTCCTCCATTCGTCGACTTCCGCCAAAATCGATATAAACTCAGCTACCAGCGAGGGGCTGCCAACAAACCCTTTCCTACTCTCGACTACTTTACGATAACACGATTTTCCACAAGCTAAACGGTCTACAAAGTACAAAATTACTCGATAAATCAGCCCCCTCGCCTTATATAAGTTTTAATTTTACAACACCGTAGGTATTTTCGCCCACTCTATCGAAGCTTTGGCCAAATTAAAACTCAATTCGGTGGCCACCGGGTGAAGGGGATGGAAAAACTCGTCCAAGTGTGGGCGCCCTCACACGACGCTCTCACCTCACTCGTCTTCCCATAAATTTGTACCCGTAACCGTATTATGTAAGTCTTCGTCTACGTAAACCTACGTATAGACCCCCCTTCCTTGGGCACGTGCTCTGGCTGACTCTTGAGGAGCAATTTTATACTAAGAAACATGTACGAGGTTTCCCACGACTTTGAAATTTTCCAATTTATTTTTTTTCAATCGAAAGTGGGTTGTTTTCCTCGCCCTTTGAATGGTTTCTCAACTTCGAATCCGAATCGAACAAATAGGCCGAGTTTCCTACCCTCTTGTACTCTTCCCCGCAGAATACAGCGTGACTATTTTTATACCTATTTTTACAAAGACGAGCTTATCGAAATTAAACGTCCACAATTAAACAAAGCAGCCTTTTAACCGAGATGTCTTTTTCCATCACCGAAATACGTACTTATGCGACCAAAATGAAACAACGAAGCCGCAGGCTAATTTGGTTTTAGATGGCGCGAAAATGCTGGAATCAATTACGAGTATTTTTTTATAATTCTAAAATAAAAAAGATAAATTGGGAATAAAACGAGCCTAAATTAATCGAATTGAAGTCCATCAGGGATACCCATAGCCATACAAATTTTAATTGAAATGTCGTGAGGAAAATTTACCTCAGACTATCAATCGGCCCACGAGATTTTTGTGTTATTCTGATATTTTACACCTTCAAACAAAGCTTTATTGATCAATTTGCATTTTTTTTTGTCACTTTTACGCAGGTTTTGCCATTTTCTCGCGTCTCGAGTAATTTTCGTGATATTCTACACACTGATTCTTAACGACTAGGTACGTACTCAATTTTCAATGATTTTCAATCATTTTTATGAAAATTTAACATTATTAATCGTATTTAATGTATTTCACCAAATTTTTTGAAAAATTATTTTAAAGTTGCAGAAATTGAAAAAATCGTGGAAAATGCTGTAAAAATGACTCAAAATACCATAAAAAAATTTTGTTTTCCAGCATTTGCAAAAACTTTTATAAAAATCAACGGTAGAGAAAAAAATTGATAAGATTTCTGGGGGTGAGGGGGAAATGTTCAAAATGACATAAAAATTGCTGAATATACAGCGTGGCTCACATAGAAGCTCGATGGTTTTTAAAAATGAAAAAAAAAACCATTGACTGCAAAAATTTCGAAAACTAAACCTCGTAGGAAAAAATGTAATCGCTTACAGTAGAAAGAGAATTTCAAGCTGAACAATTTTGATTCCTCATTTTTTTGTGGAATCCTGAGTTTGGCCAAAAAATCCATGTTTATGAGATTTTTTTTCATTTTCAAAATTACTGACTTTGAATATTTTCACCAAATCAAGGGTGCTACGAAAAAAACGCAAAGAATCAAAATTGTAGAGCATGAAATTTTCTTTCTGATACAATCGATTACTTTTCTCTAGAAGGCTCAGTTTTTGAGATGTTTGCAGTCAAATTTTTTTTTTTCATTTTCAAAACCATCGACTTTTTATGCGAGCCACCCCTTGTAATGAAAATTATGCAAAATGTTATAAAAATTATTCAAATAGTCGTAAAACATGCATAAAAATTGCAAATATTGTAAAAATTTAGTGAAAATTGTTTGAAATGTCGTAAAATTAATCAGTCAAGATGGTCCAAGAAATGAATAAAATAGGGAAATAAATAATCAAAACGACTTGAAAATTTATAAAAATCATTAAAATTGTTTAAAGTAGCGTGAAAATTTCGTAAATTGTATAAAAAATCGCTGAAATACCTCAAAAAAAGTACATAAAACAAAACATCGAAAAAATCATTAGAATTTTTTTTAAAATTTACTTAAAATTTCATATAAATATAAGGGTATCGAAATTGCTCAAAAAGTAACAAGTTGTTTTATATTATGTTTTTAAGACTGATTTTTTGAAATATTTCTCAGATTTTATCATCAATTTAAAAGATTTTTCTACATTTTTCAAGTTATTTTTAACGATTTTCATTACTTTTCGCATCGTTTTATGGATTTTTCAAAAAAAATTCGTTTATTTGATTCAATTTTGAAGACAATTTATCAATTTTTATTGTTTAATTTCAACAAATCTCACGACAATTTCAAGATTTTTGTTGTATTTCTAATAATTTTTAAACAGTTTTAAGAAATTTAGCCATACTTCTACACAATTTTATAATTTTTTGCGTGATTTAGAACGAATTTTATTAAAGTTCAACGGATTTTCTTGTGTTTTGAACAGATTTTCTTGCTTTTCCATTCAATTTAGCCCCGTTTTGTCCAAATTTTTAACAATTTTTTACGATTTATTTTCAATGATTTTTTTGAATGTTTTAAAATTCTTTCAAAAACTTATACAAAGTTTTGCCATATTTTCACACAATTTTGACATTTTTATCAATTACTACGCGCGCTATTAGTGATAATTTTTATGTAAAGTTAACGAGTTTTTGACCATTTCAAAAAATGCATGTGAAATTACTGACAACTATATATGCACGTTTTTTTAAGTTTTATCACTTTTTCATTGAATTTTACGTCAATTTTGACGATTTTTGAAGAAATTTGATAATTTTACAAACTTTCATAAAAGTTGGTAAAAATAATGCAAAATTGACATAAAACCAAGAAAATTTTGAAAAATTTTATGAAAATTCCATCAGTTTTTACGAGATTTCCAACGGTTTTCATGATTTTTTTACACTTTTTACACCGTTTTTACTGATTTTTGTAAGAATTTTTACAATTATAACAATATTTTCAACGATTTTCAGGAGTTTCTGCCAATTTTTTTGATATTTTTAACGAGTTTCATGAGAATTCTAAAAATTTTTACCAGATTTTCTTCAATTGACATGGATAATTGAATATGTCTAATGGCTGGGGTCAATCCTAAAAAAGTGTCCATTTTTTTGTCCAAATTTGTTGTCCAAAAATATTCTGTCCAAATCTTTGACATGGATATGTCTAATAGCTGGGGTCAATCCTGAAAAAGTGTCCATTTTTTGTCCATTTTTTTTGTCCAAAT
>FIZU01059650.1:0-13187 GCA_900064475.1 Pseudococcus longispinus
TTTAAAATGAGTACTGGTATAAATTGTTATCAGACTGGTTTTTTTTTTTTTTTTTTTTTTGGTAGATAATTCTGCAGCATAGGTAGTTAGGTACATATTGAGGTCAACTTCAAAAGTTTTAACAATAATAATTCAACAAAAAATACAGTAACAATTCAACATTTTTAAAATTTTTCTAAAAACAAATTTATGAGCATTTGAAATTATTTCCAACGTTCGACAAACATTTGAATTCAAGCTTCTCTTATTTATATAAAAGTTTTAAAAGATAAATTACCTACTGAATATACTCTGCACTGTATTGCACTGTAGATTAAGCCATTTTGTTCGATTAGAAAAAAAATTGATAAAGAAGTGATCAAAAATTGCCCAAGACTATTGAAGAAAAAATAGGTAAGTAGAAACAGGAGCTTCCCAAATTTATTTTATTTTTTATTCAGTGTGTTTCATAGCTAATGTTTTTCCTTCCACTCGATAAGTAGACAATTCATGCTGCACATAATTAGGTATGTTTGGCTACTCTGGGAATTAAAGGGGCAAAGTTATACTATTTCAAAAAAAAAATCATCATTTTAGACTTGTCACAAAATTCTCACTAAGATAGGTAGAGGGTTGGAAAATTCATTAATTTTTTTTTTTTGGTTAAAGGTAATCAGGAAGTCCTAATAACTAATAGAATATTCAAATAAACAATAAATTTTCACTTTTTGTCGATTATAGCAAAGTTTTTAGTTTTTTTAAAAAAATATTACCATAACCTACCCTTATTTTGAACTTGACTTACCTATGTAAAAAAGGGCCCTCTTTTCAATGGAATACACCCCAACTATCTAAGTATCTCTTAAGAAAAATCCGAGAAAAAATCACTTTTTTCGCTTAAATTTCATAATTTGTCCAAAAAATTGACTTTTTTCGGGGGTTTTTCTCAGATGGGCAAGATCATTTTCATGGTGATCTAAGATCAAGAATTTTAAAAAATCAAAAAGATCATTATCAAAGATCATAAAAATCATTTCTCAAAAAAGATCTAAGATTGTGATTTAATATCGTGATCTTTTACTAAAAAAAAGAATCACATCTGCGATCTTGATCATAATAATCTTTCGATCTTTTTTTTGAAAAAATCGTTTCATAATCATTTCTCAAGTGATCTAAGATCAAGATCAAGATCGCGATGTTTTTGATCTTTTTAGACTTAAGATCAAATGATCTTGCTCATCTCTGGTTTTTTCTTCTTTTTCTTAAAACGGATTGAATACACATAGGTAACTTTTGAATTGGGAAAGATGGAAAGCTAAGGATTATGCCATTGGGAAGAAGATCCTTTTCAAATAAGATGTAAAGTTCAAAATAATGGTAGGTTAATAGGTATGAAAAAAAATTGAAAATTTTGCTAGGTATGCTTATTCCATTTTAGCCGACAAAAAAACTGTCAAAATTTTTGCATTTTTAAAAAATATTTTATTAGTTATCAAGGCTCCCTAATTACCTTATCTCAAAAAATATTAAACAAAAAAAATTAAATGAAATGAATGCCCCTTCCAATGGTGCAAACCGCAACCCTCCACCTATCTTAGTGAAAATTTGATGACAGATCAAAAATGATGAACAAGATTGAGAACTTTTTTTTGAAATAGCATAACTTTTCCCCTTCAATTCCAAAAGCAGTAAAACATACTCACTTGTGGTCAGCATGAGTTGCCTACTTACCCAGTGAAGGGAGGGGCATCAACTATGAAACACCTTGCACGTGGATACAGGGTGGTTCACAATTCAGATATTTCCTTCGAATGAGTGAGTAGGCAGACCATCTTGAGTGCAAGTATGTATGTTTGTCAATCTTTCTTATCCAGGCGTTGTAATTATTCTTTTAATGTGATTTTTACAATATATTTCTTAGATTAGATATATTTTTGATCCCAGCGTTCATCGAGTTAGAGTCATGCTCGTACGGAAATCTTGTAACTTGAATTGCTTTTAATGAAACATTTTCGAATTTCTATAATATCGGTTGTAATAATTGAAAAATTGGTATGAAAATGCGCCATAATTGAGTTAATTTTTCTGTTAGAGCGTTACCTACATTTTTTAGTGACGCAACTATTACCTCCCTACTTTCAATTCTCATAGGCCCAAAAATAAATTTACAATTGGAAATGTTTAAAATAATTTACCGCTGCAATTTATGGGCCAGACAAACATATCAACTTGAAAACATGATAGGTTGCCTACTCTAGCGGGTTGAAGGAGATACATCGCTTATCAAATACCCTGTATAGCTGCCTTTTTTTTTTATTTCCATGTTTCAAATTTTTTAAAATATTTTATACTTCATTTGACATCTTCTTATCACTCGTGAAATAATTTTTTGAAAAAAGAAAATAAATTTCACCCGCTTCCAGTAAGTAAATAGATAACTAGTACCTAGTTGAAATTTCAGAATAAAAAACAAATATCACCCTAAAAAAAAAAAGAAGAACTGTTATCTATTGAAAATTCGAAAAGCAAACTACGCGGAATAATGAACGCTTCATTTCCGTTATATTTTTTATCACACTTTGAGTGAAAAGAAAAAGGTGGAAATATTCAAACGTCAGGCATTTTCTACAATTCAGTCTTTTTATTTGAACGACGCGAACTGGGAACTGTTGTGGGAAATTTCATTCGTTTCAAATGCTGATAAAATTAACTATTGATTAAACCGACAACTTTAACAATTGTGATAACAATTTCTAAAAGCTAGCTTATTATTAAAATTCAGAACACGTATGGGTAAATTAAATGATTGTAACGTTTAATAACATTATTTTCGAAATTTCGAATGCAAATGAAGAATGATCCTCCTATAACGTTCTTAACCGTATAAGAACTGAGCAAAAGATCAGGCTTCTTCTATATAAATTATAAAATTTCATACAAACAAGTAAGCTTCTCGTACAACGTTTATTTGTTATTCGTGATCGTGAACGTACGTCATTAAAAACAACAAATAGCAAAACAAGAAAAATAATAATTATATAATTAAGAAGAAAAAAAGGAAGAACGAAAGACAGAGGATAATCCAATGTCGAGAGTGGAAGAACAACTTTTAATAGGTATCATTTTATCGAAATGTACCTAATTTTTTGTAGGTATTTTTCTAGTTCTACTTGTTTTTTTTTGTTTTTTCGTATTTTTTTTATTGCAGAAAATCTAAATCACAATTTTATTCTCTGCTCGCATAAAATCTCTTTTATTTGAAAACAAAACCTAGTAAATATCATTTTAAAATATGCTTCCAAAATAATTCATAACTCACTTCAATCATAAACGATTTTTGTGAATCATGAAGTTTTTAAAAGAATGAAATTTTTTCCCATACCATCATAGTTTTATGATATACCTCCTCACACTTCATTGTGCCTTTCATCCTGCAGTTATGCAACCATTAGTCCTAAACCTTTGTACAGGAAATCAAACAAGCATTTTTGCCAACTGTATAATTTGAAGGGGGAATTATTATTCGATTCTGAGCTCAGGAAATACTTTGTGTTCAGTTAAAGGTGTTCAATATTTCACCCAGTTAGGCATTAAGTAATCTAGTCTGAACTCTTGTGTGAAGGTTTGTAAACATTCAGAGTTGAGAGGTTAAATTAATATACTTGAAAATGTGATTTAAAATCAAGATCCGTAATAAATCACCAAACGTGAAAAAATTTTTAATGCTGAAAAAATCACCAAAATCACCACTTACGTTTTTTTTGGTGAAAATTGAGGGAAAAATCAAGTTTGGCCCTAAAAACAAAAATATATCCTCAAAATGAACAAAACATATTGAAAATTCAGTGAAGAAACTTGAAAAAATACCTATAATATTTCATTATCTTCACAAAATGAGTTTTTAAAATTTTTTGCTCTACTTTTATGTTACAAATATTAGCTTGTTTTTTCATTTCAAGCGTTTTTTTCATCAACAATTTAAGAATTAAGTATGAATGACTGAAATTTAGAAATTTGATATTCGTTTTCACCTACTTAAGTCTGTTTTTATCATGTTTTTGACTGAAAATGATGATTGTTTATGAATTTCGTTGGAAAATTCAAAAAAATCACCACAATCACCACTTTTGAGTGAAATTACCACTTCATCACCAGCGTGAAAAACGAAAAGTGAAAAAACACCACGTGCGGTACGAAATCACCACACCTGGCGACACCTTCTATGTAGGGCATCCTGTATTTGAACTTGCCCCTTAAATCCTGAAAATCGGCAAACCTTCATACATGAATTCAATTTAGGTTGCCTTACTGCCAGGCAAAATACTAGGATCCTTCAATGGTACACTTTGTATGAAGTCTGAAAATTTTTGTAGACATTTTTATTAAAATTCTATGCTGTATAATTACCCCTTCAAATCTCAATATCGTCAAACCTAATTACATATACATGATTTAGGTTGCAGCATAACCAGAAAAGAGATTGAAAACAACAACTGAACTACTCAGTATTTTTTATCTTTACTGAAGTAGGTACCTACATATTTGTGCTGTTCAGAAAATACCCCTAAATAATTGAAAAATCGAATATGTCATGAATAAAATATAAACGTTGTACTACCGCTTATTGGTAAGTAAATAATAAAGTAACGAAAGAATAATAAAGATATTGGTAACAAGAACAAGTTCTGAGAAATTTAAACTCTCGCTTCTACATTTTGAATAATACCTTTCTCTTCCCTAAAGCTGCTAGTCGCCTCCTTATACCCAGGATGTTCAGATATCTCATAATATCTTCCCGCGTATATCAATCCTAATTCTTCTAATCCATCTCCTCGTATAGTAGCCTTAATCGTCCAATTTCGACAGTCATTATTCTCATTTTCCCTATCCAGTCTTTCAACATCGATAATTTTCGAGCTAAGCCTTTCTAAAATCACGCCGATATCCTTAATAGATAAATGACGTTTCTGTTCGTCAACCAGCAGTAAAAATTTCTCCGTAACTCCTTCTTCTTCCGTTAAGGTAGTTGTAGTATCGGTATCGGTTTCCGAACTATTCGACTGATTATCGTTATCTTCAGCTTCCGATGGTAAAGACACGTGCTCTTCGACGTCCAAAAACCGTACATTCTTGCTGGATTTTTTGGTATTGTCGGCGATCGAAGAAGTGCCCGTTTGGTGTATCGGGGACGTAGCGACGGTCCTGGTAACTGCAATTTTTCGACCTTCTTCGTGCAACACGCAGCAATGAAAATCACATTCGCCATTACCGTGTGGACTTCCGGGTCTGATGTCGATAACGTTATGCGAGCCGGAGCCGCATTCGATGGTGTGTCTGTGTAAATTGGCATTTTCGAACGAGCCGGCTTTTAGGAAGCGGCTGAATTGAGGTTCTTTGAAGAAAGCTGCCGGAGGTCTCATCGTATCGAAACTGACGTACGGCGGCGGATGCAGATGGTGGTGATGGTGTGGTTCTTGTATCCGGATATCTTGCTCTTTTTTCAAAATTGATTCTGGTATTTCAAAACTAGTAGATTTATCTTTTAATATTGATTGAGGTTTTTTACCTTTAGAAGAATTATCCGCTTGAATGGCGTTTAGTAATTTTTCTACTTTTTGCGATCGTTGATCCCAATGTAATACGACTGTTATACGACCCTTATTATCCATAATTTTCCACGATGGAGATTCTTCGTGTAAATCTAAAGCGTGCAATGTTTCGCAAACTATTCTCGGAATAGTTTGTAAAGCTGAAACAATCCAACCAGTCCACGTTTAAAATATTAATTTGAATTGACAACCGATTAGGTACGTCGATTATTTTCAAACGTCATCGTCTTGGTAGGTAATTGATATATTTAGAAATGCATAAATAGAACGTTTTTATGAAAAGTAATGGAAAATGTCTGTTCTAGGTTAATGTGTAGGTGTGTAAATATATATGGATGTAACTGGTCAATAAAAACTTCTCAATATCGAATAAAATAATGTTGGTGTCAGTCACTTTAATAATAATTTCGCAATTCTGTATTAAAACGAGTGAGCTAATTTAAAAATCAATAAATACCTGTTCTTAATGCTTCGATATTTAATGGATACCATTTTTGGTCATTTCGCAAGACCATTATCACGGTATTGTATGGCAGTGTTCTGAAATATTCGCCATCTTCGACTTGTGTGCCGTCACACTCTAATACTAATCGAATCGGTTCATTACTTGGTATATTCATCTTTTCTTTAGCTGAAAAAGAAAATGTAAAGTTTATCAACCACGTAGTCAACTTTTCAAATTTAATCTAAAATTACACAAAACTAGTAAAAAATGAAAATTTTCATTACCATATTTACGTATTTGGCTGTGGATTTCAGTAAAAGAGACATTAGCCATCAAATTACTAATATTTTGCTAAAAAATTATAATTTATTTGGTTTATTTCAATCAATTTCAAGTTAAGTTAGGTTAGGTTAGACTTTTGAATGCTTGATTTTCTACCTTCACAATCTGATTTACTGGTGCCGACTAGAGTACAGGGATGTCATAAATTTGACATTTGCTAATTGTATAACCCTAATAATTAAGAGAACTTGTAAAATATTAAAAAAGAATCGAAAAAATTCTCAATACAGGGTGTTCCGGTAGTAGTGCATCGCCTTCAAACAAGAGATGCAGCTACCCAAACTACATAAGAGTATGCATGTTTGCTGACCCCTAGATTTGAAGAGAAAAATGTATGCATTAGTCCTGGTAGATATTTCAAGACGTCGTAACTCCACTGATAATATAGTTAGACAATTTTTTTTTAATTTTCTTGCAGAACTTCTCAAGCTCTAGAAAATGAATTATATTCATGTTTTGTCTTACTCTAAAATTGAAGGAGCTAGAACGATTTGAAAATTTGTAGGCTTCATAACTCTTCCAATTTTCAAGTTATGCAAAATTTTGAAAGAGTCATTTTTTGTTGAGCTTCTTGAGCACTATAAAATGAGATAATAATTTTTAGCATAAATATAAAATTGAAGGAGCTACAACCATTGAAAAGATAAAAAGTGACGGCAACAAATTATTAGCTCATTGTATAGAGCTCAAAAAGCTCAACAAAAAACAACTCCTACAAAATTTTGTATAATTTGAAAATTGAAGGAGTTATGAAGACTATAAAGTTTCAAATCATAGTAGCTCCTTCAATTTTAAAGTTAGGTAAAACATGAATTCAACTCATATGCCTATTTATATTATCAGCTGAGTTGCGACGTTTCAAAACATCTACCAGTACCAGGACTAATGCATAACTTTGCTCCTTCAAATTCTGGAGTCATCAAACATGCACATATTTATGTAGTTTGGGTAGCTGCATCTCGGGTTTGAAGGCAGTGCTCTACTACTGGTACTGGAACACTCTGTACAATCAATCAATGCAGAGTTAATCTATTGTTAGGTTGCTCCTTTAATCTCCAAGTAGACAGCTCTACTAGCTCTTGTGTTGAATAGGTTGCTTTTTCCTTCGAGCAAAGGACTCAGATCTGCAACCACTGTGGCTTTAAAAAAGGATCCCAGACTTCCAATATAAGTGGTTCAAGGAAAGATGAAAAATGATTAAATATCATGATTTTTTTAATACAAATGAATCGTGATAGTTTTTCTTCTATTCTTTATTTATTAAAATTAATAAGTAGAAAAACTGATTTCCAAAATTGAATACATATTTTCATCAAAACGAAATGTGAGTAGGTAGGTACTTAATGAATGATAGATACTGTAAAATTGGGTTAACACAGAACTTTAGAGTAACTTCAAACGACCCTTATGTCGTTTTGAGGACAGGACCAAGGGTACTTGAGTGAAGACCCAAGTGAATACTACTCAAATCTATCACCAGCTTTAAAAAAAATCATAATTTTTTCTATTGGTGCAATGAGCCATTTGGTACATTAACCCTACAAAATAATTCAGTATTTTTACGATTTATGAGTACCTAGAGATATTTACAATGACCCCATTTCACCAGTAACTTCGTACTTCTCTACTTTACCTCGCTGCATGTACAAAGCATGGAGAAATCGTTCGCATAGCCATAGAAATACTAATCGAAATCTAAACCTGAGCATTTTTAATTTCCATGAATTTTCAAGTTCAACTAGAAGAACACAATTTGATAGAGAACACACCGGAGCGTTCAATGTTGCCCCACTTTATGATACTGTAACTTTGCTCCTTCAAACCTATTGCTGGCAAACCTATTTGCGTTGAATGAGTTGCTTTATTACTCAAACAAAAGACTCAGAATTGCAACATGAAAGCTAAAACGACCTCTTCGAAGGTAAAAAATTATCCCTGGCTTCAGATTATGTACCTAGTCCAAAATAAAAACGACTCGATTATTTTTGAAATTAAAATTATTCGTGATAAGTAGCGTTTATTTACTTCTTGGAAATAAATCACGTACCTATAATAGGTAGGTACTTGCAAAATGATATGCAACAACTGTAAAAAAGAAAGTAAAAAAAAACAAAACAGAAGAGAAAAGAAGTCACCAAGGTATAGAAATAGATAATCCTATAAAGGACGTTTTAAACTTGATAGTATAATACACAGAAGACTTTTCTTTTAAATCATGTCGGTGGTATTAATTTTTTTTTCAGCATCTCCACGAAAATAACGTTTTGTTGGAGTAAACATTGAGAAAATTAGACTTTACACTTGCACATCGGCTTTTTGTTTAGAAAGAAGATTTAAATATGCTATGATATTGATATCTACATAATTTGTAAACATTATTAAAGTTTGTGTTTATTTTAGGGCAAAAATTTATTAAACCACATGTGATTTTTTTCTCACAAAGCAATTGAAAACTGTCTGCTCCAAGTGATTCGAGGTTAAATTCAGTTATCACCGGTGACGTATTTTTATTGAACTTCAATACTTTCATAACAGAGATTGAGTAGGAATTCTTGTTGGGTACCTAAGGGTGCGTATGGTATTTTGCCTCTGGTAGTAATGCATGGCCTTCAAATCAATAATTATGCCATTCAAACTACTGAAGTGTATGCATGATTGCCGAATCTAAGATTTGAAGAGGCACAATTATCCATCAATAATGACGTTTTCTTCAGATTGTCGTACCTAATAATACCTCTAATAATATAGATAAACAGAACTTTTTTGGATTTTTTTTGTAAACATTTTTTAGCTTATATGTATTCATGTTTCGTTCAACTCTAAAATTGAAGGAACTGCAATGAACTGAAAGTTTATAAGCTTTACAACTCCTTCAATTTGAGATGTAGACAAAATATGTAAGATACCTTTTTATATTCTACAAAATTAATTATATTCACATTTTGCCTAACTCTGAAATTGAAGGAGATACAGCCACTTGAAAAATGCGAAGTGGCATTTGTACTGATGTAGGTACATTTTTTCTTAATTTTTGTTAAATTTCGATTTTCTGTTTTATTTAACTGGCAAAGGTCGGAGTAGGTTATGCTATAGTATAATATAATGTAGAATGGTACGTACCGCGCTGTTCCAATTCCCTTAAAGTAGAAGCTACTAAACTCTTTCGTACTCTTCTTAGAAAATCCCACACTTTGAACGGTTTTGAGCTGCCATATTCCTAAAAAGAAATAAACGAACTTATTTAAGAAAATATTTTAATAATTGTTGTTCACTCTTTCATTAGATAGATTTTAATGGTTTTCGAGTCTATTCTGGTTCCAGGTAAAACGTAGATCACAAATTCAAACTTCGGATGTACGTTAGATTATACTTATGTAGGGGTAGCGGTATTGGAAAAATTTGATGATTTTAAAAACACGCTTGTCTAAACACCACATATTTCTTCTTTCGGTATTACAAATTCAATTCTTTCTGTCAAAAAAATTCCAAAAGATGTCAGAGTTAATTTTTTCCAACTCGTAAAATTACCTTTATAAAAAAACATACCAACGACGAAACCTACAAGAACCAAAAAATACATAAATAAAGACGATAAAAAAATTCCGAAAGGGTTTCATTTAAAACAAATTAAACGACAAAATTTCAGTTCGCTGCGAGTTTCGTCAGTGACGTAAAGGAGCAACGGCGGATTAGTTTTAATAATAATTTCTGATCACGTAATCCCCGAAAGAATTCTGTCTGGTATAAAACTTGTACCTAAAGCTTGTTAAAGGGGGTGTGTTTCGATAGTAAAAGGCACACAAGTCTATGGAAATGGATAAATGATTCTGCAAAAATGTACAACATTTTTTTTCTAAAGAAATATATCTCGTGCGTTAATTTACTACTTTAATGTTTTGATTAATCTGGACATAAGTTAAAAATTGTACAAAAGTGAAAATTTTTTTGAGCGTGAAAAATGATAAAAGAAAAGAATAAAGGAAGTATAAATCAGTTTCATTTTTCATTGCCATTTTTTCAACTCGAGTTAACATTTAGCTGCTTAGGAAAAATACCTACTATATTAATTTTAGATAGCGTTTTAGTCACTGTATATAAGTTTACGCGCGCATTTTCGCGAAATCCGAGTCGCAGATTTTCTCAATTATCCCTACCAATGAATTTCAATACTCGTGGGTAATATAAATTACACCCTTTTCAAGCGTTCCCGAATTTGTAACCGAACAGACCAAATTACTTAACGACCTCGTCTTAAAATTTCTCATCGCTCTCTTTTATTTCATTTGTAGTTTTCTCATCTGGCTCGTGTAAGTATCTATAACTTTATACCGCAACAATTTTATATATAGGTACTTATGTACTTCTCTCGTAACTGCTTAATCATTTTTCACAGTTTACCAATAACCGTTTCAATTTTATACTATTAATTATCAAAGTTTTTAAATTATTTCTGCTGCTGCGGTGATTTTATATTATAGAATTCGCAGATTGCGGAAACTGAATTCATCTCGATAATTAATGACGATTCTACTTCTAAAACTTTTGCTCCTTTATTGGAATTCAATATAAATGCTTGACAAATGTTAGATTCTTTTAGTTACTTAATTATTGGTGTACTCGTTGAGATGCTTCTTAGAATTCTGCAGCTATTGCACTTTACTCCTCGAGGGTTTTAAAATATAAATATCACGATAAGTATCAGAAATTCGATCAATTTCGTAAGTGTAAAAAATTCCAACAGACTAATTTTTATCTCGAAACGTTGTATCTGAAAGATTGAGAACTGTGGTATGCATTCTTCTAATTCCCATCACCAAAGTACCTAAATTTAGAAACAATCAAAGTAATACGCACAACCGTAGTTTCGGTTACGTTCTACTTTGGCAAGAAATTTCATCAATTTGTTGTCGATTTTAATAGGTACCTATCCATAACATCGTTCAACGTTTGATTGGCACCAAAACCAATAAAATCGTTTTCTTTTATTAAACTTCTCATTCTGAAATTCACTCGCAAATATACAGGGTGTTTCATAAGTAAAGCACTTCCTTTAACCCGGTAAGTATGCAATATATTCTGATTACAGTCATGTATGTTTGTCTACCTTCGTTCAAAACTAAGCCAATCAGCGTTTGTATTGAAAAAATTGGAATCATTGCCCTTCTAATGCCGAAAACTGCAACTTTTTCAGTTACAGATGTAAAAAACTTCAGATGAACATTTTGTCGATCAGAAATATTGAAGGGGCAAATTTCTTTTCAAAAAAATAGAATCAAACCCAATTTTCAACTAAAGGAATGGGTTGAAGGGGTCATAAAAATAATTTGAAATAAAGAAGTTCTAACAAAAAATCAATCACTGGAATGAATAGTACGTTGAAATCATTTTTGCCTAAAATCGAAATTGAAGAGGCTGTAACACTCAAAGTGAATTAAAAAATTCAATTTTTTAATGTTACTTAGCTCCTTCAATTTTGATTTTAGGCAAAAAAATGAACATAAAAATTGTTCATTTTTCAAATACTATTCATTCCAGCGACTGATTTTTTTTTAGAATCTCTTTATTTCAAATGTTCAACTTTTGAAGTACTACGTCTGTCGACTACCCAATTACCTAGTTGAAAATTGATTTTGATTCGATGTTTTTGGAAAGAAAACCACTTCAGTATTCGAGATAGGCAACGTGCTCATTTGAAAGTTGTATCCCAATCTCCTATGCCAGACAATTCCTGCGTGGAATACACTCAGTGCCCCTCTAATGCCAAAAACTGAAACTCTCTCAGTTACAGATGTACAGGGTGTTCTGGTATGAATGCATCGCCTTCAAAACAGAGATGCAGTTACTCAATCACATAAACGTATGCATGTTTTCCGACCCTAAGATTTGAAGGGTCAAAGTTATTCACTAATAATAATGATTTTTTCAGACCATCGTAACTTAGGTGATTAGTAATGATATAAAACGTAAATGGCCAATTTTTTTTTTTTTTTGAAACTTTCTTGTAGAATTTTTTAAGCTCTACAAAGTGAATTATATTCATGTTTTGCCTAACTTAAAAATTGAAGGAACTACTATGACTTGATTTTAAAATTTGAATACTTCATAACTACTTCAATTTTCAAGTTGGACAAAATTTTGTAAGAAACGTTTTCTGCAGAGCGTTTTGAGCTCTACAAAATGAGTGAATAAGGTTTTGCCCAACTCCAAAATTCAAAACATGGGGACAATTTTGAAAATTTACCTACTCGAGCTACTGTTGAGAAAAAATTAAATTTTGAGGAACTACGTTTGTTCTCATCTTTCAAGTGGTTGTAGCTTCTCAATTTTAGAGGTAGTCAAAAGATTGATAGCTCACTTTTTAGAGCTCAAAAAGCTATGTAAAAATAGCTCCAACAAAATTTTGACCTACTTGAAAGTTGAAGGAGTTAAATTTTCACATCAGTGCAGCTCCTTCAATTTTATAGTTGGGCAAAACATAAGTACAGTAAAACTTCGATAATACGAACCCGCATAATACGCGATCCCGCATAATACGCGAAGCTGCTTCGGTCCCTTGAAAACTCCCATAAGACCCCATGTTAAAATTCTCAAGAAATGTTCGAAAACATGGCTTAATACGCGCCCCCAATATAACGCGAACCCTGGATAATACACGATTTTTTCATCAATTATTTGGAATTTTTACCACTTTATTACGCGATTTACGCGATTTCATTCACAATTATATGCTTTTGTGCATTTTTGAGAGTAGAAAATATTAACATCTGAACCAACATTCCAACACATTGAGCCAAATGACATAATCGTGTTAA
>FIZU01059651.1:0-12753 GCA_900064475.1 Pseudococcus longispinus
ACGATGATTTATAAACTTTCACAAAAACAAAAAGTAATTACATCATTAGAAAGCTACTTCATCTTCTTTCAAACAAGTTATTACGATGGATTTCCAAAATTACTTTTTCTCAAGTTATTTTGAAAAAATAAAAAAAATTGATAAGAAAGGGCTAAACCGAACGGCAAAAAGTATGCAACCCGCACAAGCGTAAAAGCCCTATTTAATAATAAATATTGGCAAAAAAACTGGAAAAAGTGACTTGAGTGACCATTTTGGGAAAATAGTGACCAAAAAGTGACCAACATGCAAAATAGTAATCAAGATACGTCTTTAAAAGTGACCCAATTTCATGCCAGATTATAATGTAATATTTTGAAAGGCTCTGTGTGGTAAGGGGGTCAATCGGCCTCTGGTCGAAATTCAAAAATTTTTTCATGGCTTCCGATTTATTATGGTAAAAGATGATGTTAGAACTTTGGTGGAATCCTTGGGCTCCACCCTTGGGAGCTGCACCCTCAAAATAGTGATTTTAAGCTAAAAAATTCTATCTCCGAGTTTTAAACCGGTTTTCACAAAAACGGGTGGAAAGGAACAGGTACTCAAGAATAATGTTCTGAAATTTTTTCAATTTTTTTCGACCCATACAATGACCTTGAAATCAACATTTAGCACTTCAAATCGCCGTGAGGGGCCCGGGGCACAGTTTTGGTGCGGGCAGTATGGAAATTTTTTTTTCGTTTGCCAGATCATTCCAAACTAGTCAGAATTTTTTCCAATTTTTGTGAGGGGGAGGGGGTCATACCCAAATCTTCAAAAAACCTATTTTTTTAAACGTTTTCCTGCCTCCACTAGGTCATTTCCGATCGAAATTTTTTTTCTTGAAATATATCATCAATGGCATCAAAATACACCATCAACCTGCATTTAGATCAAATTCGTTCATTCTTTCCCTTTTTTCAATTTTCTTTTACCCGAATGACGCCATTTTGAGAACTTACAATCCCCTCCAAGATGAGCTAGGGGCCTAAAGATCATGTCTGAACTTGGTTCAAGTCCATATCCATCAAATGTTGTAATTTCAAAAAAATTGAGAAACTTCAATTTTTTTCTGCTTTTTTTAACGAATTGAGTATTTTTGATTTTGAAAAATTTTACATGAAACGAGTTGAAAAAAATTCAAGTTTCTCAATTTTGTCGAAATAGCAATATTTGATGGATATCGACTTAAAGCAAGTTCAGACATGATTCTTACGCCCCTAGCTCAACTGGGAAGGGATTGTAAGTTCTCAAAATGGCGTTATTCGGGTAAAAGAAAATTGAAAAAAGGGAAAGAATGAACGAATTTGATCTAAATGCAGGTTGATGGTGTATTTTGGTGCCATGATATATTTCAAGAAAAAAAATTTCGATCGGAAATCACATAGTGGAGGCAGGAAAATGTTTTAAAAAATCGTTTTTTTCGAAGATTTAGGTACGACCCCCCCTCCCCCCAACAAAAATTTGAAAAAAATTTGAGTGGTGTAAAATGGTCTAGAAAACGAGAAAAAAAATTCCAGACTGCCCCGCACCAAAACTGTGCCCCTCACGGCGACTCGAAGTGTTAAAAATGTTGATTTCAAGGTCATTGTAGGGGTCGAAAAAAAATTTCAGAACATTACCCTTGAGTACCTGTACATACGCACCAAGTTTGGTGAAAATCGGTTTAAAACTTGCGGAGATAGAATTTTTTAGCTTAAAATCAATATTTGGGGGGGGGGGGTGCAGCCCAAGTATTTCATCAAAGCTCTACAATCTTCTTCTACCATAACAAATCAGCAGCCATGAAAAAAATTTCAAACTTCGACCAGAGCCTTTGAGCAAATCAGAATATTTCCGATTTTTTTCGCGAGCAAATTTTTTGTTGATAAGGACGGGCACCCTGAATTTGTCAGCAATTTTAAAAAAAATTTTACTCAACAAAATGACAAAAATTTTTGTTAAAAAATGCACGTGAATAAATTTTTTTCTTAGTCATTTCCAAAACTTTTCATTTTTTTGTTGTTTACAAACAAAACATTGGCAAAAAAACTGGAAAAAGTGACTCAAGTGACCATCTTGGGAAAATAGTGACAAAACATGACCAACATGCAAAATAGTACCTAACAAAATTACTTTAAAAATTACCGAATTTCACTCCTGAATATCATGATTTTTGACTTGGGTACGTAATAATCACGTTCGTGAGGTACAACGAAAAAATTAATTCGGTTACAAAATTCGTAAAATAAGAAAAACCGCCAACGATAGTAAAGCTATTACACAGTGGAAAAACCGTTACCTTATGGTGTTAACGGTACGAATTCTAATCCATTGTAGAATCGGTCTGCTTGGTTTCAGCTTTTCGGCAGGTTTTTGCTTGATCTTGAACGATTTACGCGACGACTGTGAACATGAACATACATTTGAATTACACAACTGACTATGATTTGAAATTAGATTTATATATTACAATTTTTTCCGATTTTAATTCAACTTTCCAGGAATGGTAACTGAATCTTTTCAAAATAAAACCATCTTTAGCGGCCATTTTTCCTTACAAAGTAACCAACCAAACGCTCATTTTCTCGATTTATCACATGGGTACGTAATAATCACATTCATTAGGTACGACGAAAAAAATTAATTCGATTACAGAATTCGTAATTGAAATTTAAAAAAAACCGACAGCGATAATAAAACTATCAACTAGTGGAAAAACCGTTACCTTATAGTGCTATCGGTACGAATTCAAATCCATTGTGGAATCGGTCTGTTCGGTTTCAGCTTTTCGGCAAGTTTATGCATGATCTTGGACGATTTTACGCGACCACTGTAAACATACATTTACATTACACAACTATTATCGGGTAATTTCTTGAAACTTGATTTGAAAATTACATATTTCGAATCGTAACTGAATCTTTTCAAAATAAAAGTACTTTTAGCGGCCATTTTTCATTAGAAAGTAACCAAAGTAACCAACCTGACGCCCATTTTCATGACTCGACATTGGTACTAACAATCTTATTCATTAGGTACAACGAAAAGATAAATTCGGTTATAGAATTCGTAATTGAAATAAAAAAAAACCGCCAGCGATAAAACTATCAACTAGTGGAAAAACCGTTACCTTATGGTGCTATCGGTACGAATTCTAATCCATTGTGGAATCGATCTGTTCGGTTTCAGCTTTTCGGCAAGTTTATGCTTGATCTAGGACGATTTTACGCGACCACTGTAAACATACATTCGAATTACTCAACTGTCTATAACTATTTTTCATCAGAAAGTAACCAACCAAGCGCCCACTTTCATGACTTTTGACATTGATACGTAATAAAATTATTCGCTAATAATAATCAAACTATTACACAATTCAAAAAAACCGTTACCTTATGGTGTTCCCGGTACGAATTTTAATCCATTGTGGAATCGGTCTATTCGGCTTCAACTTTTTGGCAAGTTTGTGCTTGATCTTGAACGATTCATGCGACGACTATAAATATATCTTGAAACTTGATTTGAAAATTACATATTTCAAATCGTAACTGAATCTTTCCAAAATAAAAGTACATTTAGCGGCCATTTTTCATTAGAAAATAACCAACCTAACGCCCATTTTCATGACTTGACATTGGTACTAACAATCTTATTCATTAGGTACGGCGAAAAAATAAATTCGGTTATAGAATTCGTAATTAAAATTTAAAAAACCGTCGTCGATAATCAAACTATTACACAGTAAAAAAAAAAAACGTTACCTTATGGTGTTACCGGTACGAATTCTGTTCAATTGTGGAATCGGTCTGTTCGATTTCATCTTTTCGGCAAGTTTTTGCTTGATCTTGGACGATTTACGCGACAACTGTAGACACACATTTGCATTACACAACTGACTATAATAATGTAATATTTTCAAATTTGATTTGCATATTCAACTTTCCATGAATCGAAACTGAATCTTTCCAAAATAAAAGTACCTTTAGCAGCCATTATTCATTACAAAGTAACCAACCTAACGCTCATTTTCATGATTTTTCACATGGGTACGTAATAATAGCATTCATTAGGTACAACGAAAAATAATTTCGGTTACAGAATTCGTAATTGGAATAAGAAAAACCGCCATCGATACAAATTATAATCCGATATTGCAGCAAATAGTTGTCCGTTGGCGTTCGGCGTCGGTACGTAATACCTCATAATGGCGGCATACCGCACAACCAACACCCAACATATTAAAATTTCGCGAATAATTATTCCTAATACACGATATTAAATGAAAATACGATAATTGAAACACTTTTTCGATCGAATTTAAACAGAATACTTCTTCTGCCATAAGCCACGGTTACGTACGGCGCCATGTATGCGGCATTATTCAACCGAATTTAATAAATAACACTATAAAAACGGAAAAATAAACTTACCATCATTGCTCGAATACTTTATAACAAATAATATAATAAATTAACATCAATTAAACAATTAATTTAACCGAAATAACACCGACGCCCGCCACAAACATCGTCCACCGATCGCGTCTAACGGAAAATAAAAAAGGCGCGAACCGCAAACAACGCGCAAGTCGCGACCGTTACCGAACACTACCAACACAAACACGAAACTAAAGTAACGAACCGAATTCGGAGTGGCGCGAGCAGCAAACATGCCACGTTGCGCAACAGAAAAGCTTCTAGAATGTTCCACAGTAAAACGACAATGAACCGAATATCGTCGGAACATCCTACTTAATTCCTATTGGTTGATTTTTACCTACCAAAAACTCAGTTGTGTAATTTTTTGTGTTTAGTAATTGGCAACACTTTTTTCGTGTTTGTATTTTAAATTATTTTTGAAAAATAATGAAAAATTACGAAAAATATGAACGTTTATAGTATTTTATTTTATATTTTATGACAGTGAACTTATTTCTGACGTAGATTATCATCTACAATGGATGACTCGATTCATTTCTCCGTTGATACCACTCCGACTGCAAGAAGTGAAATAGATGTTCCGAAATACAGTGTTAAACGAAAAGTTTGTAAACTATTTACGATATAATCGGTATTATCTTCGGTTAATTTAATCTCACAACGACGTTTCGTTTCTGATATAGAGTACAGAACTTCAAAAACTAGAAGATTCTGCTCCTAAACCTAAACAATTTCATAATTCTAACACTTGTTGGAATTGCGGCCAACAAACTCATTCGATTAGAGAATGCAACGTCCAAAGCAATCCATACACTTTAGAATGGAACAGAGAAATACAAATGATGAAAAAATCGCTTCAAATGAAAAAATATCAAAAGCAGTAAGTGTTGAGTTTTCTACAAGTGCTCTAGCTTTCGAACACTAAACTTGAATATGTAACTATGTGTAGAGCCGGCCGATATCACGATACCGATAAATTATCCGATCAACATAACTGCTTCATACCCGGACCTATATCTCATCGTTTGAAGAAAGCAATGGGATTAACAGAATACGATCTACCGTCTTATATCTATCGTCTTAGAACTCACGGATACCCAGCTGCATGGTTAAAATACGCTACCGTTAAACCTAGTGGAATAAATTTATACGACAAGGATGGAAAAGGTTGAAAAATTGGTTGGTTTTAGCATCGCTGTAGAATTCATCGAATAATATTCATATTTCTTTAGAGGTTGCTGATCCTAATGCTGAAGACGGCGAGATACTAGAAGAATCCGATAAAATCAGATACGAGCTCGATAAAATAGTTCAATTTCCCGGATTTAATGCTCCACTGCCACCGGAATGTGTCGATGTAAGTGATACCTTTTGTTTACAGAACCACTTGCTACGTATTTGATTAAACCCTATTTACGGAACAGAATTACGAAGCTTTTGATGTACCTCCATACAACCCAGATCAAGATGTCGAACATATGGTCGCTGATTTGAAAACAAAAGCTGTCACCGAGTACACTTTAAGAAAAAAAACGCGTAATTATTCTTCAGCATCGATCTATAATTTATTCACTAGAAAAGCAAAGAAACCACATTCTGTTCATATTCCAGAACTTTGTCCTCCCGGTGAAGAAACCGTTACCTCGAGTTCTTCAGAACCGCTTAATGCTCCGCCATCTCAAATTTTAACCTCTCCGGCACCTTCGGAAAAGCCCACTTCCACCATATCTACTCCTGACGTTGATATTGCATCGAACGACGCTTCACAAGTAAATCAAACGATTATTTCTTTATTTAAATGTTTCATCGTTGTATTGATAATTACCAATTTGCAATTAGGATTCTGTATCGGAATCATTAACGGAAACGTTACCATCCGGTGGAAAGAGTAGTCTTGGAAGAATATTATCTAGCTCAGAAGGTACTCCGTTACTTCGGAGTAAATCCGGACATAGCAGATTGCCGCCCAGGGAGAACTTCTCCAAAGACATATGCGATGTTATAAATTTCGAAAATTTACCAGAATCTACCGGCACATTTGAACGCATGAGAGGAATAATAAAAAAAGTCAAAAAAGTATTAGGATTGCAAAAAAATTCGTGATTTTTATTTTTAAATTGACTATTTTACTGAATCGTGTTGTTTTTTATTTATTTTATTACACCAACGATGTATATTTGATTTTTCAAATACGATGAATAAATGAAGTGTTACGTAATTATGTTTATATTTTTCAAAAAAAATAATCCAAGAATTAAAACTACATGAATAAAATTCTAACACATTCGAAATACACGTTAATTAAATTTACATTAAAATAACAACAAAAAAAAGGAGAGAAAAAGAAAAAAGGTATATGTGTATTTTATACAACAATATGTAAAAAATCATACATATTTTATATGAATGGTATGGTAAACAATTATTGCATTAATAACAAATTTTTTTAAAGCACACTTAGTGTGTATATGTCCACACACCCCGAAAAACAAAGTTACAAATAAACTGAAATAATTAAAAAATAAATCTCGCAGAGAAAAAAAAGGAATATATAATCAAAAGGAATGGTTTCACATTCTCATCGGTACCTCATTCGAAGACATCGTTCGCAGAGAATTATTGAGCTCCCGGAGCCATCTGCGACGGTCCTGGGCTATTATCCTGCAATCGAATAAAAATCAAATATCAATATTACCATCAAAATAATTAATCGAGGTATTCTAAAATGTAGAATTCTTATCGAGGCATTCGTCGATGAAAATTTCGTGTGGCATTCATCCAGATCATCTAATCGAAACTTTTTAATGAGTTAAGATTACGAAAAAATGATAAATCAAATTCGAAAAAATGCAATTCAAAATCATCTCATTTAAATATTAAAATTACACCGACTTGGCTCGTTATACCCAAACGTATCGATACATCTGGGTATATCAATCCAAATCAGTGTACCGAAAATACAACGAATGTTCAACGTTTCTCCAAAACCATACCGTTGATTCGTTGGTTTGAAATGAACATTCGTATATAGATAAAAATTACGTCTCGAGAGTACAGATACGTTGCCAAAAAATCCTCAACACGTATAGAGTACATTCACTCTTACATTGTCATCGTTCGAACGTCTGAAAATATTTTTCGTGTTTCTCAACGATGGAGGACGGAAGAAATACAAAAGGAAACCAATCGCGATCCATAGCATAGAATACATCATGACGCTGTTGTCAACCGACGACGCATCTCCCAAGTTCAAATTAGCTGTAACAAAAAGCAAACAAAAGACGTTACGATTCTGTCACGAATAAATATAGTAAATATCTGATTCGTTTTCTACGCCGAAGACTAGGTACGTATTACGAATTGATTCTCGGAATACGTATTTGGCAGCAAGAATAATATGCAGTTTCTAGCCGCAAAATAAGCTTAAATCTTTCTTTATGAAGCAGCGTTTGAATCATCGCCACTGCTCAGAAATTTACTACTCGTACTGCCGAAAAAAAAAAATAATAAACTGAGTCAACAAAAAACATATGTTGAACATGTGTCAACGGTTTACGTCGATAGTAAATTTTAAAACGAAGTTTGGGTGAATTTTCTACTACGAATGCAATATTCGATGATCCTAGATAAGGATACGATTCTCAGTCAGGATCAATCTATGCACGTTGCATTTCATGGACACGATCTCAGAATACAAAATTATTCAAGAGTTTTAACGATAATTTCAAACTTGCTAATTATCATCGTACTTAATTACACGATCACGTAGTCGAGTTCGACAAATCGTTTGGCGAAGGTATGTTTATGAATTTCTGTGCATCAGCGAACTTCGTGTTCGTACACGTATGAATAGAAGAACATTAAAAACTATAATTTAAAAAACTTTCAGGGGTTATCAAATTTTATGGAGGAATTTTTTCAAAGTCGAATAATCCCAACGAATGTCATTTTTCAAGAAAATTCGACTCCATTACCTACGTCATGTATGATTCAAATGAACAACGAACATGTTCAGATGTGAAACCCTCCAATGTGACGAACTATACAAATATTCAACTGTGTAAATTACTCAGCCAACTTACTCAAATCTAAACATTCACTGTCAGTACAATCCGATTGCGTTTGACGTAACTGTAAAAAAAAACAATCGTTTAGTTCCAAATGATTGGCAAAATAATGACAGATAAAATTCTACAGTAAAGCTAATTAAATGTATCCCAATCTATGTTCCAAAGATATGGACAATTGATGAAAAACTACAGGTATCCCAAAATTTTGATTTTTTTCGTATTTAATTCCATTAATTTGGAAACCAAAATTTTAGAAAAGTACACGAATTCTTTTTTTACGTGTTTTTCATCCTGTCTGACGTATTATTACGATAGGAAAAGTAACAACAAAGGTTACGAGCGATAAAAAAATGTACTTAAATAAATCATCGCCTGTTTTATCATGTTTTAACGTCGTTCGTGCAGAAAGTTACCTGTAGTGAAGAATATTATGTACGATAACAAAGGAAACGAAAATTATTTAAACTTACCAAAGACAGAAGACGTCTCATAGCCATTTCTTGGTTAAAAATGCACTCGCAGGGATTCATTTCGACGCTTTATTTTTTCTTATTTACAAAAACTATAAGTTTATTTTACCTGCAACAAGATTAGATTAATTTTAATAAGCGTTATTGGAAAAAAAACACAACAGTATCATAGGTCAACTTTACATGCGGCGAATCTATCAACAAATAAATTTGTATCAGGCTAAATAAAAAAAAAAACTTTCTATGAAATTTAGTAATTCTAGCTCTATATTAAATGAAAACGTTTATGATAATATCGAGATAGTGATAGAGGAAGTATTCGTGAAAGTATATTTCATCTTCACACACTACATACGCAGTTGCGATAATGCTATCGTGCTATCGTATTAAAATTAATTAAGCTGTAATCGTTTCGTTTCGTTTCTGTACTCGATACAAAGCGAGAAAAAATTCTACTCGATGGGAGTATTACGAGTACAAAACATTGTACGTGTACGAAATTTTCTCAATACTCAAATTAGCGGATCTGGTTCACCAATGAATACCTTGAAACTACTTGAAACGTTGACACAATTTAAAAAAAAATTGCTACGTTAAATGTAAACTGGTTTAGTGGTTTTATGAGGGGTTAATCAAATGTAAATAAATAACAATTAGCGTAAAATTCCGAGATGAATGACCTTATCAGTACACATACCGAAAAGTGGAAATTGGCGAACCTCGATTAGCGAAAATTTAATGGAAAAATTATTAAAATCGGTTAAAAATGTTGTAAATCTGAACGTAAAATTTAACAGACCTACTTTAATTGCGAATGGAAATCAACATACGTAATCAACCATAAAATTATACTCTTAGATAAGAACTGAGAACTAAGAATTCACCAAGCTAGACCATCTTGAACCGCATTATAAACAAATATAGATATAAATGTACCTATTGTCATGTGAAATTCGACGTAGTAAATTTACAACGACGTTAATATTTACAAAAAATTTAACAACGAACCGAATACAATCGCAAAATTTAACATTTTCACTTAAAATTTATTTACTTCTATACACGTTTAACAATTTCTATTGGAGTACGATAATGAATAATGCACCAATAGGGATACGCAGTTTCGAAATGATGTTTTTTATCGAACGCCCACAAACGATGTATCGATGGTTTTATTATCGATGTTTAGGTTTATTTTTACGCCATGAAGATGGCAGTAGCGTAGGTAAACAATAACAGCTGATTGCTGAGTTATAAAAATTTTTAATTTTATTTTTAAAATAATAAATAACTTAGATCTTAAAATAGAAATTGTTTGAAATATTGATCCTATAAAGGCGTTTGAAACACGAATTGAAATTTTATTCGATGGAATCATCGGATATTATTCACGATTCAAACCATATATTCTTTCATTTCAAACTCTATGCGAGTGGAAAACAATTTCAATTTCACCAAATCGAGCTACATAATTTTCTAAGGTGGTTAATCTAAAACTTTTTCAAAATATTCCCAACATTCGTAATTAACCAGAACGATCGTTAGAAAAGAATAATTAATCGAACAGTTCACCGAAAACTTCCTCAAGAAACATCTTTCATCTCACAGATCCATAAACTTTCACTAAAATAAAACTTTAATCACAATCATCGAGTTACAATTACTTAATCCGAGCAAGCAAAGTTGCTCGATTTATTTCAACTTTCAAGTTTCATAATTCACAATAATCCGAAGAAATACGTGGCATTTGTATACGTGTACTGTATATTTCATATAATATCAGCCAGTAAAGTAAATTCAATTTATATGCACACTCGTTTAGGCACATGTTGGCGAATTTACTCGGCAAGATGATAATTTCTAAGATATGGTCGAACATGGAAATGAAATATACCTCGAATGTTTCCAATTTAAACCGACGAACAAACGAAATAGATTGTAATCATTCTTTCGTGTACAAAAGGTTTTTGAACGAGGATGCTATAAAAATCGTTCTTTTGTTCGCTGGTACATCATTTTTTCCAGCACTATGCTACGTACTAGTTATACCAACGTAAATGAAGAGCTCGAGGCACTCATTTTATTTTCTACAGTCGAAATAAAACCACCGTGTTTAGAGTGAACAGACAACGTATGTAAGAAGGTACCTACGTAGTGGAGTTTTGGGGTTGTTTTTAATTTTTTTTTTTTTACTTTGATGAATTTTCAAGTATCTAGGTGATGTGCCAATGCAATATTCGTAGCAATTAAAAGTTCATGAATTTTTTCAAATGAAGTGGATTGATAAAGCTTCAAGGGCGATTAAAAACATGAAGAGGAATATGGAAATAAATAGAAAAGAAATAACACAGCCCTGCGATGGGAATGTTGTAGGAGAAATAATAGATGGTTTTGATAGTATTTTTTGCATTAATTACGAAAAAAAAATTATGAAAAAATTCCATCGCGTCAGGTTTCTTCACAGAACTAGTTTTTTTGAGAAAATTTACCTATTTTCCATCTTTCTGAACTCAAAAAATCCATTTTTTAAGCGAACGAGGGGTCCTACGAAAAAAATGAATGGAAACAAGATTGTAGAGCATAAAAATTTCTTTCTCTAATGATGAATAAGTTTTTTTTTAGGGCCAAGTTTTTGAGATATTTTTACCAAAAGTTGGAAGATTAAATCTTAATTTTCTATCGTAGATATCTCGAAAATTTGACCCCCCCCCCCCTAGGAAAAACTAACTGCTCGTTAGAGAAAGGAAATTTTCTGCTCTACAATTTTGTTCCTATTCATTTTTTTCATAAGAAGCTTAGTTCCATCAGAAAATCAATTTTTCGAATTAATTGGTCATTTTATGAGGGTAACAGTTGAGTTGTTTTTTCAGATTATTCGATTTTTTAGACGAATTAGTGATTCTACGAGAAAAATTAATAGAAACAAAATTGTAGGGTGTAAAATTTCCTTTCCTTACTGAGCAATTAGTTTTTTCCTGAGAGGCTTAGTTTTCGAGATATCTACGATGAAAGATTACAACTGAGCCCTGCGATGGGAATGTTATAGGAGAAATAATAGATGGTTTTGATAGTATTTTTTGCATTAATTACGAAAAAAAAAAAATTATAAAAAAATTCCATCACGTCAAGTTTCTTCACAAAACTACATTTTTTGAGAAAAATTACCTATTTTGTCATCTTTCTGAACTCAAAAAATCGATTTTTTAAGCGAACGAGGGGTCCTACGAAAAAAAAGAATGGAAACAAAATTGTAGACCATAAAAATTTCTTTCTCTAATGATGAATTGGTTTTTTTTTTGAGGGTCGAGTTTTTGAGATATTTTTACCAAAAGGACAAAGGTGGAAAATTGAATTTTATTTTCTATCGTTGATATCTCGAAAACTTGACCCCCCCCCCCCTCCTCCCCCTAGGAAAAACTAAATGCTCATTAGAGAAAGGAAATTTTATACTCTACAATTTTGTTTCTATTATAAACACTGGAACTACAAGATGAACATCTGCAGGTCACAGCCGAAAGGGGATTACCAAAAAATGTTGTAAACATTAAACAGTTACCCACATAATCCCCTGTAGGAGCGCTGCTCATTAGCCCCTTTTTGGTTATTTTTTTGACTTGTAACATATCATTCACATGCAACTCGTTACGTCACTGAGAATTCAACCAATCAGATTGCGAGCGGGGTTTAAGTATCAGCGTTCCTACAGAAACCTATGTGAATGATTGATTGAGCTCATTACGTCATTCAAAATTCAACCAATCAAATTGCGAGCAG
>FIZU01059657.1:0-12112 GCA_900064475.1 Pseudococcus longispinus
GTCATTGTAGGGGTCAAAAAAAATTGAAAAAATTTCAGAACATTACCCTTGAGTACCTGTACGTGTACATACATATCAAGTTTGGTGAAAATCGGTTGAAAACTCGCGGAGATGGAATTTTTTAGCTTAAAATCACTATTTTGGGGGTGCAGGCCCCAGGGGTAGAGCCCAAGGATTCCACCAAAGCTCAAAAATCATCTTTAACTATAACAAATCGGAAGCCATGAAAAAAAATTTTCACCAGAGCCTTTAAAAAAAAATTTTAAAAATTGAAAAGTAAAATTTTGTGAAGAATACGTTCTTTGTTTCATGCCCCGTTTCCAGAAAAACTAAGCAACATACGAGGTTCTTTTTTCTACTGTTTTATTCGGGCGTGTGTGGGCTAAAATTTAACGAGAGGATTTTGCAAAATTACAACTTCAACTCGGAAAAAATCGCCGACAAAGCAAAATTTTGCAAAATCCTGTCGTTAAATTTTAGTCCACACACGCCCGAATAAAACAGTAAAAAAAAAGAACCTCGTAGGTTGTATAGTTTTTCTGGAAACGGGGCTAGAATAAAATAATATTTTGCGCAAATTATTGCGTTTCAATTCCCAAAAATATGTCAATATTTTTTGCAAAATGGTGAAAATATTTTCATTCTGTGAGAACTCTACGCATTTGGTACTTTAATAATCACAATTACAAAATATTTCGTACAAAAAAGAATATACTTACAGCAAATTTCTAAATTTTTTTAAAATTTTCTAACAACCCTCCCCCTCCCTCCCTAAGCTCTACAAAAGTATTACATTCATGTTTTGCCTAGATCTAAAATTGAAGGAGCTACAATGATTCGAAAATTAGTAGGCTTTATAACTCCTTCAATTTGCAAGCTGGAAAAATTTTGAAAAAACCATTTTTTTTGAGCTCTACAAAACGAGCTAAATGATTCGACTAACACCAAAGTTGAAAATAGGGAAGACGATTTCGAAAAATTTTTGTAAAAAATTCAATTTCAAGAAAGTATGCCTCTTTTCATCCTTTATATGGATGTAGCTCCTCCAACTTCAGAGTTAGGTAAACCAGTAACAGCTTATTTTGGAGAGGTGGAAAAGTTCAACAAAGAATGAATTTTTCAAATTTTGCTTATTTAGCAAATCGAGGGAGCTACAATGATTAGAAAATTTGTAAGCTTCATAACTCATTCAATTTGTAAATAGGGCAAAATTTGAAAAATCCAGTTTTTATTGAACTTTTTGAGATCAACAAAACGAGCTATAGAATGTTTTGCTTAACTGTAAAATTGAAGGAGCTACAGCTATTTAAGATAAAAATAGGCGTAGGTCTTTTTTGAAATTAATTATTTTTTTCAAAGTTGTCTTTCATGTTTTCAATTTTGGAGTTGGGCAAAACCTTTACAATACATAATATTTTCGAAAATGTTAATTATCATGTAAAATTAACAAATGTATTGATTATTGAGCTCGAGTGAAGCGAAGGCAAAAATTTTTATAGAAAAACATTCAAAAGCTGAAATTTTATTATTTTTTAAATACCAATTAAATACAAAAAAAAAACAATCTTGCATTATTTTGCATCTAACAATTTCATGGATTTTTCGAGCTGATTATATGACTTTTTATGACATCTGTGACCGATCTTCCAAAATCATGACCTTTTCATGGCTTAATTTTCATGACCTGTTAGACATCCCAGACTTCTAGTCCCCTCCCCCCAACCACTCAAATAATATCTCCTTTTTTTAAATTTCCAATATTTAATTTTCAATTTTAAAAATAAATTCGCAATTCGAAATTTGAAGATTACTTGGGTTCATCGAGTATTTATAAAAATTCAAGTTTCAACTTCAATTCTTAAAAATTATGATTTTTTCCTGCCTTAGCAGCTCAATCAACAAAAAAAAACTGTTTGTTTTTGACTCTTGAACATATTTTTTTGAAAAACTTTCTCCTTCGCTTCACTTTGATCCATTATTTTACTTATTTTTGGGCAATATAGGTGTTTCTCGGAAATTTAAATGGATAAAAGTTCCTTTAATTTTTTTTTTGTTTGTAATTAACTTTCTTCTTTTTGACGTTCTGACTAGGTAATGTCACTGTATTAATTTCAAAAAGTGTAATTTTCCATGTTAAATATCATAAATCACAAAAATTCTCAAAATATCATTGAAATTGTGCGTAGAAGGTTAGAAAAATCGTTAAACATCACACAAAATCGATAAAATATCACCATAGGTTTCCCTAACATTCAAAAAATGGCTCAAATCATCATAAAAATAGCTTAAACTTGAAGAAAGATTCGTTCAATCCGAACTATTATAGTTGAATATGACGTAAAAATTGATAGAAATTAAATATAACTGCGTATACTAATTCGAAAAATTTTTCAAATATTGAAAAATGTTACATTTTTATTGAGTTTTTTTTTAAAAAAATAGCGTAAAAGTTTCTAAATTGTCGAAAAACTAATAAACTTTTTGAAAATCACTAGAAAATGTTGGAATATCAACAAAATTTCTTTTAAAATCAGAAAAATTATGTAAAAATTTGATGCTTCTTTCATTTTAACCTGAATTTTGAACAATTTGAATCAAATTTCAACGAGTTTTCCATATTTTAACGAATTTTTATCCAATAATAAAAATTTTCATTCAACAATAAAACAGTGAAAAATGGCCACACGGTTTCACGATTATTTAACCCTGTCATAACAGCTCGAATACTGCAAAATTGACAGACAGAATGATGAGATAGACCATAAAACATGAATTTTCTTAATATAACCGCAATTGCCCTGCTTCACAATATCAAAAAAAATCCCGAAAAATTAATTTCAAAAAATAAAAAATTTACCTACTTCATTAGGTACAGAAAATGTTGAAACCCCTCTCAAATTCATTTTAAAATAGTTAAAGTTGAAAAGGAACTGCTCATTATAAATTAAAATTAAAGATGCAAACGCTGATTAAAAGGAAAAAAACAAAATGTTTCAAAATTTCTCTATCCCTAATTGCTGTACAATGTATCTACATGCCATGAAAAAATAAAAAAAACTCGTTGGATAAATACTGAAATTAGGTAGGTAATTATTAGTCGACATACCAAGATAACACAGCATATAATGATATCAAAAAATTAATTTAAAAAAAATCATCGATAATTCCAAATATTCTTTAAGCTGTTGGAAATTTTTGTAAAATTTATGAACAGTAAACGTCATCATATAAAAAAAAAAATCAACGATCAGAAGGATACTTAATATTCAAAGCAAATAAAATCTTTGAAAATCATCAGAATTTTGCTATTTTTTTGCAAAAAAAAAAACCATTTCAAAGCAGTTTCAAGAAAACTAACAATTGTAATCAAACAATCTGATTTCAATTATGACGAATCGTATTATTTTCAAATCAAAATTAAACGAAGAACACGATAACACGATATTATCAGAATAAAATATAAAATATAAACAAACCGAGCTAGCCAAACTGCGCTGACATACGATATGATACACGTATAATGTGTATTAAATTATTATGCGCAAATGACACTGCATTGAGAAGGACTACTCATGAGATAAAAATAAACCAGGATAACAATTCTTATCTGGATTGGATTTAACGCATATCCCTTCACTAGTCGCTCTCGCTACCGGTGCCAAATCAGCTGACAATCGACGTTTCATTTATTGACAATCGAGCATTTATATCAAACGCAGAATCATCAGTAGTATTAATAGTATACTTAATCGAAAAAATGATGTAATCATATTACTCGAGTCATTAGCCCGTGATAAATAAATAATCAAATATTTCCATAAACACGCTTTTCAATTACGCATCAATTATAGATAAATGTAGACTACGACGAAGCGTTAGGTCTGCTACAAAGTGAATAATTGGTGCGCAGCGCAAATAACCACATTGCAAAGAAACATCGATATTTCCAAGTAGAAATTTTCACACTTCGAAAGAACTGCACAAAACATTATTCTTCTCTAATGAAATTTAAAAACAAACCTCTATAAGAGCTCAACGGATAGATGCACTTGAAAATAAGTACTAGTCATTTCCTTCTTACAAGTTGTACGACAAAGCAAAGCTCAGCTGGACTTTTCTCTCATAATGGTAACGACACAATGCGAACAGATATAAATCTTTCCCGCGTATATCACCCTTTATATGCAAATGACGATAAGTTCGGCGGCGAAAACTAAACTCGTGAACTAATAATGTACATAATAGCATATATCAATAAAAAAGTAAACACACCAGCTGCTCGATTCGTGGAAATCGAACTCGAGTTAGCATTAAAAATAATATCACTGGTAATTCGTACAAATAAGCTTAATAAATAAACGTTTACTTACATTTTAATTCGGCAATTGAGTTGAACGATGATTACAGGACTGTAGAAACATTAAAACGTTGAATAAAATTGCGATACTAGTTTCATTTTACGACGTAAAACGTAATTTCATTTGAACTACGAGTACATTCTTTTTTTTTCAAAAACATGACTCAAAAGTACGCGCAGGGTTAGTTGAGCCAACTTTGTAAGTATTTCCCGAATCGATATCTGCGGCTATGCGCTATTATCGCGATAAATACCGGCGTATGTTGATTCACGTTCACGTTTATACCGGGGTGGTCCGACGAATCAAAATAGTAACATTGAGGTTCGAAATTACGTACTGTTGCTAATGCATTTTCAAATACGCACGTATGTACTAGACTCGATTTCAAATTCACTGGACGAAATGCAAGAATACGATTCGTAATCGGAATGTGTGTGCTTCGTTTGTTCAAATTCGTGAGAATTTTCAAAACATCTCCAATTTCCATATTTTCAAGCTCGACGATATTCCTGGAAGAATAGAAAAGAATTAATACACTTCTGAGAGTCTGAGATTAATACGAGATGTTTGAATTTGAACATTTTCATAATTTTACCACGTCTAGGTCGACGGAATGAATTATTCGTTAGTCACCATTGTACTATTTCATACAGATATTGGTTTGAATTAATCAACACTCACCAAAAGGTTTTAAATGATCAACATTTCAGAAGGAACATCGTCGGAGATTTGAAAGTTTGAAATTTCAATAAAATTGCAACCCTCGAACATTGCAAAACCAGGAGGAAACGAAATAACTTGACCAAACTAACAATGCAGGCATCAAGCCATCAACTCAAAGTGTTCGCAAATGAAGTTGAATAAAAATAAGATAATTAATTTTACAGAATAACGGTTCAAAAATGAAATTACTATTAAAATTCGAAAACCAACGTTGTAACGGAAAATAATTTCAAAAATGAATGAGCCAAAACTGAAAACAAAACAACATGGCAAGCAAAATCGTGAAAACTCGAAAATGGCTCAAAACTCGTAATTTACCGCCACTAGAAATTACCGGTAATTACGATTTTTTCATTTTCATGCTTTCAACTGCTAAAAATCAAAATGCCGACAACCAAAAAAATTCGTGTTTTTATTTTTTTCAAATTTTTGTAAACAGTAACCGCTTTTTCGGCGTTTTTCATTAAAATTTAAAAGAAAAACTACATAAAAATTGTTTTTTTATCGCTACGATGTTAGAAATTCACTATAGAATATGAACCGCCTTCGAAAATCATCGAAACCAGAACCAGTGAGTTCCACCACTCAGGAAGATTTCGTTCACGAATGCACCTGTAACGCAGCCCTGAAACAATTTCGCAAAGATATGAAGCAATTAGAATTGAATACTCGTCCCTGTAGCTGCCAAAATGTAAAAAATTGTAAGAAAACTACGCAACCCAGTCGTGTAAACCGGACAACTGTAACGAAGACAAAACCAACCTCCAAACCTTCACCCCAAACACCCACCAAGAACAAAACTTGGTTCGAAGTGCTCGCTGATAGCCCGAAAAAACCTAGAGAAAAGAATGAAGTAAACGGTTGCGATTCGTCTTGTAAATATTCCGCGTTATTCTCTAATTTGGTAGTACCAAGAAGCGAAGATGATACGAAAAATAGTAAAAGCAAGCAGTTCGGATTATTGATGGATATTTTGTATAAGAAAATTCAACGAACTAGTAAGATGTGTTTCGTGGATTATTTCACTTGGTATAATTGTGATATTTCATGTTTTATGATGCCTTGTTTAGATGATCACGAGCTGGCAAATATTGTTAACGAAATAAACAACGTAATTCATTCGTCTAATAATCAACAGTACAAATCGCAAAGTTCTCAGAGTCACGAAAATTCGAAACATGTATATAATTCAAACGCGCAAGATGCACGACATACTTTACGTAGAAAATTATTGGAAATGGAGAAACCGTAAGAGTATTTCATTTTGTTTTGTGAAAATTATACGTTGTAATTAACGATTAATAATTTTTTCAGTGTAGAGAAATCGAATAAAGAAAAAGATGATATAAAATTGAAAGCCTTGGTTAAACTATTAGAAAACATACAGTCTGTTAATGAAAAAACAGAAAATCATCAAGAATCTTTGAAACATTTGACAGAATTAATTAACAAATTATACAAAGAAAACAAAGTAAGCGTTTCAAATCTGAATGCAAATTTTTTGAAAATTACTCTAATCGTATCCCTTAATTTCAGCTATTAAACGAACAAAAAGATAATAGAACAGCTCTAGAAACAAAATTGGCTTCAATGGTCACTGAAAATAGATACCTAAAAGAGCGTGTTCAAATTTTAGAAATGGAATGCAAAAAATCGCATCGTTTATTGGAAGTGAAAGAAGATGAAATAACGAATCTGAAAAATCGTGTCGGGTAATTAATGCAATTTTTTTCTTTACCCCTGTTTTGTCTTACTCATTTACCGAAGTGATTCTATTTCAGCCAAATACGAGAAACCATCACGAGAAAAATAGATTTCGGAGTTCATCCTGAATTCGATCAACACTCCGTTACATTAGATCTAGACGATACGGTTGCTACAGTTCCATCTTGTCACGAAACTTTTGACGCTTTAATTCGACCCGCATCTTCATCTCCGGCTCGTAGTATTGATTACCCAGCCAAACAAAACCGCTTGAAACGAATCGAAGATGATGATAGCGGGATTCAATCTAATACTCAAAATACCAAAAACAGTTCTCGAAAATTGCCGTCCAATTATAAAAATGCTATTTTAGAGCTCAAAGATAATGTTGCAAAAGCTATGGAAGAATTTAAACTTGATACGAAACTACATGATGCGTCTTTAGATTTAAGCGATGCGACGTATAAATGCAGTCTATCGTCGTTGAATTTTAATTCGTAGCTCGAGTATAGCTTAGCTAGTGTTTGTTTTTGTCTTATCCGTAAGTTTAGTTTTGTCGTGTTGTAAATAATTTAAATTTGATATGGGAGGACTTGGAAACACTCCGTTGCTATTAATAATTAAGTGCCATTTTAATTTTTTTATTCGTGTATTGTGAATGTTGTTTCTTTCACTAAATACAGATTGTATAGATGTATTTACGTTTGTTTATGTTCTTTTCATTCTGTATAATGAGTCATTTTAGATGGAGTTTTTTCGATACGAATTTTAAGATATGAAGTTCTCAGCGCACAAAATATACCAAAGTGATCCATTTGGACCATGGACAAGCACGAGTGTACCCAAAACAATACATATTTAATTGATAGAATAAATAATCATTTAATTAGTTTACTGTTCATCATTCGGTAATCGGTTCACTGAAATCTTGAAAAACTTTAATGATCTGTACACCAGCGATCCTAGCATAAACTGATCGAACTCGTGCTCGATCTCACTTCACCCCGCCGCCAACAAAACAATTTCTTATCAAAGTTATCAACATGTGTTTTTGAAAATTTTCATTAATTTCATAATTATTCAATATGTGCGCCAATTTTTCAACTTTTAAAGCACTGTAAAGCAAAGTTGTGTTGAATTCATCGTATTTTTTCGTAGTTTTCTCGACCACTTCAAGAAATCAAAATCCGGCCTCCGATAAATGATATTCAATGGAATTTACGGCTGTTGAAACGTACCTGCTAACATACCCTCTGAACTTCTCCGATACAAGTAATTCACCAGAGGTTTTCTCTTTTAAGTATAATACCACGATGAGCAGTATTCCAAAAACGTTGACAGACTATTCACACTTTATACTTTTCTTACAGAACAAGGAAAATTCAGTCCCAATTTATTAGATGGTAAATACGCCGATATTGTTCGGTCTTTCTTGACCGATGCTTTTTATCAAGATGCCACCAGCTTGGCAAATATACTTGATGTAGCTGATCCATTCCAGAACCTAAAATCAACGATAGATACTTTTATATCTAAAATAAACGAATACAAGTAAACAAATATTGTATTTGATTAATGTAACTCGAACGATTAATTTTGTATTTTTTAACAGTTACGATGAAAGTGATATTTTAATAGTGGGTATCGCTAGTTTATACCATTTCATTCAGTTTAGTTGGACAGGTCCTATGGAACTTGAAGAATAAGTCAGTGGAAATATAATTGTAATACTTTCTCAAACGTAATATTCGTAATTACTGATGACTCACTTTTTCTACAGGGATGACGCTGTTTTGAAATACCTAACGAAATGTTCAGATTCTGAAAACACGAATTTTAATGAAATCAAAAAACACATCGTAGAATATTTAAACACAGACGACGATGCGATTGCTTCTACTACTCGTGAACCTTTTTCGTTATTTTTAGCGGAGTTAATTTTTCGATCAAATATAAATTTATTGGTATTTCATATTTGTACATTTTACTTTTCTTCTCATATTTCTATCGACACTAAAATATTTTCGTTTAATTTACTTTCAGAGTAAAAAATGGTGGCTTATGAGAACACTTTATATACGACAATCGTTACTGTCAGATCCTTCGCCGGTCCTTCATGAAGAACTAACCTCTCTAGTATCTAATTTAGAGAATCAGTTTCGTTCGGATGATTCTCATTTGAAAATATTTTTCCTCGTGGAATCTGTCCAGATCAGTTTGCAGCTATATTCGGAAATATCCAAAGTACAACCGTGGCTCGATCAGATCCACAGAAGCTTGCAACTTCAAGCCTCTCTCGTGGGTAAGTAAATGTACAATCCAATGCCCTAATTTTCACTTCGTTTGTTTTTTATAATTTCAAACGTGTTTAGGTGCTTTGGGGAAAAGGACTCGATATCAAGAACGCGATATTGCTCAACTCACTTTGCAAGTGGACTCGGTTTTGTCGAGTTTTTTAGACGGAGGCGATCTAAATGCTACGAGTTTACCGAAAGATTTACGATTAGATGATGAGGTTCGTTTACCTGAGATTAAATTCGCCGACGAAGACATTAAAAAGCTTCCAACTCTAAATGGAACCCAGCAGAGTGCAATTTTGGCTTCTTTGTAAGTATTTTTAGGTAATTTTGGGCGATGAACTAAATTCTGAATTAATATTGATTTTTTTTTTAGTGTTTTAATGAAGAAAAGTAAACCGAAAGATAAACTTCAATTGGAAGAACTGTCACCCTATTTGAACGTAAGTTTAACGCATTGAATTCGGTCGAAATGGTGCTTTCTTTTTTTAACAAATATCGTTTTTAGTGTCTATTATCACAACCCAAAGTCTGGTCTCTACAAATGACGGCTCTCTTATTCAGATCACGTCTCGAAGCCGAAGGTAGTCGTACAATAGAACGATCTATAACTCAAATCCAGGTATTTCAATGATGCTACTTCTAGATTTTACCAAATTTTACATGTTTTTCTAATTGAAACATATATTTTTCATTCTAGTCTTTGATCACCGATTTGGAATCAACTGAACCGACCGTAATAGAACGTATACCTTTTATATTCTGTTCCTACATGGTGCCTAAGTGGAAATTAGAAATGGAGTTGGCTAAATTACTGGTAGAAGTCGGTGCTATTCAATCAGCTCTGGATATCTATCTTCATCTGCAAATGTGGGAAGAGATCGTGGCGTGTTACAATCATCTCAAATTAAGGCACAAGGTAGTGCCTCAATTTATGAAACCCTGGTTTGATGTCTCTTTGTATTAAACTATAACTTTTCGAACAGGCTGCTGAAGTCATCCGTCAAGAAATGTCGAAGCAAGAAACAGTAAAATTATGGTGTTTACTCGGTGATGCAACCGACGATGAAACTTGTTACCAAAAAGCTTGGGAATTATCTAAATGTAAAAGCAGTCGAGCACAGAAACATTGGGCTTTGTATTACTACCAAAGGAAACGAGTAAGTCAGACGATTTCCAAAATGAAACTATCACTGCTTGGCTAATTTTTATTGTCGATTCCAGTATCGAGAGAGTATACCACATTTTCAAAAATCCTTGGAACTCAACAGTTTGCAGATACCTCTCTGGTTTAACTTGGGATACGCCGCCATGGATCAAGAAAATTGGGACCTGAGTGCCACAGCTTACCGCAGATATTGTGCTTTAGAAACTGATGTAAGGTTTCAGTCTGCTTGAAATATGCTTTCTTTGATGAAACTTATATCGCTGTGTATTTTCAGTGCTTCGAGGCTTGGAATAATTTAGCCAAAGCTTACGTAAAACTGGGCCAAAAAGATCGAGCCTGGAGAGCTCTCCAAGAAGCTGTCAAATGTAATTACGATAATTGGATGGTATGGGATAATTTAATGGCTGTTAGTACAGATTGCGCCGATTTTGAAGAAGTGAGTAAGAAAAATTATAAAAAAAACTTATCCATATAACGCAACGAATCTACCCAGAGCTTCGGTAGTTCTCGTTCAGTTTCAATATGGTACATTAAATAGAAGAACGGCGGGGATATGTGACAATAGAAGCATATTCGTCGTATTTTTGGTCTTTCTTCGACATTTTTTAGCCGATTAATTTCATGCTCGATGAATTTTTGAAGTGATGTATCGATCTATGTACTTTGATTAATGTTCTGATTTAAATCAGGTGATCCGGTGTTACCACAGATTGCTAGATTTAAGAGGTAAACACGTCGACGTGGAAGTATTACGTATTTTAGTCAAAGGTATTGGTCTAGTTCAAGTTTGCAATGATGCAACCTCCTTGAGAGATCCAGCTTTGAAACTGTTCGGTCGTCTGACATCTCAGGTACAAAATCATCCAGCCACTCTCAATTTTTTTTCCATTAAATTGTCAACCAAACGAAAATTCCTACGCTCAGGTTTTGAATAACGCCGAAATATGGAAATTATACGCCGATTTGGTGGCCACGAAAGAAAACAAGACATTGGAAGATTATTCAAAAATAATTAACAATTTACAAAAAGCCTACAGAGTAGCGACCCAAGATCCAGGATGGGAAAGAACGGTAGAGCAATGCAAAACGGTGATCAAATGGTGTATAGAACTAGCCGAAGGTGATTTTTAAATTTCTATACAATTTTTTATTTTTTTCCCCCATTCGACGAATGATTCATTGTGAAAATTATAATTTTTAGTTCTGACAGCGTTCCATTCCGTTGCCCCAGAGGCTCAAGCTGTCCAGCAACTTAATTCTGGCAAATTAATTCTGAGGAGTTTGCTAGTTAAAATCAAGGTTGGTACGAGGATTTTTAATGTTTGGTGATGAGTGCCTTTTATAATGATTTCATTTATTTTTCAGAATACTCATACCGATGCTTTGGATCAATTGAACGAAGCATTAATAGACGATGTCAATAATCTAGAAAGTAAATTGAATTCGGTCGAAAGTAAATTGAGTACAGGCAACCCATGAAATTAATCAGGTCTTCATTACCTACTTATTTTTTATATGAAATTCAGTGTACAAATTTTATACCAGAATAAAATGTGTTTTCTGTTTTCATCTGTATCAATAATTTAAAGCAATAATGATCCCACAGAGAACTAATTAGTCTACAGTCCAAGTGAAAAAAGTGCTCTAGAAATCGAATTTGGCGGACTTTTTTGCGGACCGAAAAATTCGGCTGGATTATTGTAGGTATAGGTCCAACATTACCGAAAATACGTATTTTGGATTTTCGTAGTTGCACAATGGGGGGCCTGGGGCCTAAAAACCCCCAATTTTCAAAGTGGCTCCGGAACAAAAAATTTTTTCACAGTTTGGTAGTGGATACTCCCCTCACTCCAAATATATGT
>FIZU01059658.1:0-24380 GCA_900064475.1 Pseudococcus longispinus
AATGATTTCGTTGCCTCGCGAGAACCCGCGACGAAAAATTAAAAAACATCGGGAGATGCGCGCGCACAACCGCATAAATAAATTGCACGGACTATAGCAACAAGAAAACGTATAGTGTAGGTACCAAAAACTAGTATAAAAACATCGTATTTACATTAAATACGGTGGTTGTTGGTGTCGGGTGATTCTTTTTCCTCGCATATCACCTCGACGAGAACAATTTTAATTCAGATGCTGCTGTTGTCGTTTGGCGAGAACGACGAGGAGAATTTATTTATCGCGATTAAAGTATACTACGGACGATGACAATTGCATAATGGGCGAAATTTAAACGCCGGTGAACGGGGGAGCATTTTAGGGGTAATTTGTTACCATCAAGAAGTGTTTTTTCCCACTATCATTTGTCGAATAAATCTTCTAAGGGTATTTTCTCTAATTGGTTGGGCTAACTTATTATACAGCCGGAAGATTTACATACTTGGAGTTTATTTATTATACGCGATGGTCAAAAGAAAGAAAACGACGTAAATTTCGAGAGTGGAAATGCTCGCACATAACATTACAATGCCAGTAATAAGCTCATTAACCGAGGAAAAATTTTGATTCGCGCAGATGGCATGTCTGCGTACGCTAAGCCAGGGAGAATTAGCTAATCCTGATGGGCGTTCCGTTTGTCTAGTAACTGTTGGCAAGTTTGACGTGACCTGAAACGTTGTACTATGAGAGAAGAGATGTCTGACAGATGTTTTTATAGTAACGTACGCGAACGTTCCGTGTAATAAACATTGTTTTTATCGTTTTCCGAGAGAGGCAGCATTTTATTATACAACTTTTAGCATGTTGGTCATTTCGTCGTGTGTACCTGATCCAACGATGACCGTTGAACTTTCATATTTTTAAGGCTACCTATCGTCCAGCCGTTTCAATTAGACTAACTTGTCAACGCTGCTATGGACCATGCAGGTATTACGTGTACGAAAAGAGTTGCGCAGTCAGAAAATAACCCAATGTACGTTATTAATTCTCAAGCGTGATTTTCGGATTTACGAGTATCGATGAAGATAGTGGGAGGTGAGAGGGTGTAGGGCAACGATCGTAATTCTACGGTCGAGGTTTCTCTTTTTTTTCAATCACTGACGAAGGTTAAAAGATTAAACGTAGGTAAAAAAATTAACTAAGTATGTTATTTTCATAAATGGTAATAAGTAAAAAAGAAAATCTACGGGTGGTCTTGAATAAATCGACGAATCACGCATTGGGCCTCACGCTAAGTTGACCGGCGAATTTTGTTCTCCAAAGTGACCAAGACATCGAATAAATTTATAATTGCGCCGGCGTGATGTTTCCGCGATATTTTTATCGTCGCGATTGTGGTTGGTGTCGGTGTGTTTTTTTTTTTGGTTGGAATATCGATTTATGGCCCGATAAAGGATGCTAATGATTTGGGCTATTGATAAATGGTGTTTGTAGCGGTTTCCTGTGTGCCAAAGAGTGACTAATAAGATGGGAAGGTGTGATTGGCGGACTTCCTATCAAGATTTCGCGAAGTCTGCAGAAAAAGATTTCTAATTTTTTGCAACAGTTGTTATTTTTGTGAATGGGGGACTTCTACTTTTACCATGAATTGAATTGACCTTTTTAGCTGATTTTCGAGAATCGAAGATCAGATAATAAATAATTTTCAGAAAAATCGGTGAACCGGTTCCTGAGTTATTCTCTATTGAAAATTTCAAAAGCCTTCAGCACTTAGAATAAAGCAGTTTAGTAGAATTTGTACATAACTTTTTTGATAGTACTTGAGAAGGCACAAAAAAAAAGTTTATATACTATTTCAAAATTTCATCACGGATGTATTCATTTCGTGAATTTAAAAATAAATGCTTAGCAAAATTAGATTCCAAACTTTTGAAATACCCTATTTAATTACATACTTACTTTTGATAGGTAACAAGATTGCAAATTTGTATTTTTCAAAGTGAAATTTTTTAATGTTGGTGTAGAAAACCAGTTTTTCTAAAGCAGTTACTGCGTACATTTTGTTTTCAAATAAAACTATTTTTTTCTAAAATATCCCTTCATTTTTGTTGAATTTTTAATTTTGGTCAAAAACTACAACACTTTTATTTGATAGATTGGCAGTTTTTCGTTTAAATCTTCAAAGAATCTGCCAAAACCATTCTTAAACCTTCCTGGTAGATCTTTTTCTTTGGAATCTCACTGAAAAGAAATTCCAACCTTGAAACTTTTCCCTGCACCTAACTTGATACCGGCTACCACGATCTGAGTCATCTACACGAAGAGCCTCAAGGTCCTGCATAGCTCATGCGGATAAAAAAACATTCGGTAATCGTACACGGTGATGCAATAAATAATGAAAAAGACCAATCTATGCTATCTGAAGGAGATGAACTAACTTCTGAGATCTTCTATAATGATTTCATCTTTTGCATAAAATGCATCTAAATCTAAATCTACGTATGATTACTTTTCTTTTTAAAAGCCACCTAAATTAAATCACGAGAAAATATAACCCTGTTTGTAAACTCATTGATGGTATTGGTATATAGCAATGATGACATCAAAAACAAAATATTTGCGTTGGTTTCAAAAACGCTGGGAAAAACCAAACCATGCCCTTTTTTGTAAGTTATTCCAATTCATGAATAATGAATATAATCGATTTCGTATTAACAAATGTTCATTTTTCATTTAATCCCTGCGTCGGACTCGGACATGGGACGAGGGGTGCTTTCATGTAAAATGAAAACCATACACCGCGAGATGATAATTTATCTAGAAAGCAACGCAACCCATGTATAGATACGTTTGTATACGATATACGTAGCTTCACGTGAACGAAAAACTTTCGGTTTGTTCTCGTCAAAACAATATAAAGTTCTCAAACACACGGGCCTGGGCACCTACCTATTTAAAATTAAGTAAATAATTTGTTACGATCGGCCACCCAAGTGGTTATATACTCTGATTAAATACACCGGCATAGTCTACGCTACGTGTGCCTTCCAGATAACATATTTTTCTCGGTGCTTTGTTTTCATCTTGTGGCCTGCGTTTGCTTGTATTTCCACCACCAATCTCATCCGAGCCGGCGTACACACGTATGTAAGTTAATTTATCTCTTCATTTTCCCTGCGTTGGTAAATAGAAAATGATTAGTACACAATTTTCGACTGGCTTTAGGGGGCCTTTTATTCGTCGGATGCTTTCTCATCTTTCAACGAGAGATCAACTATTACCTAGACGCTGCTAATCATCGGGTTACGTAATATACGTAACCATATTATACGCGGTAATTTACAAATGAACGAGTATATCGAGCTATCTTATATACGTATGGATGACTGATGCGTACTTTTTGAAAATCATCGCTGGTGTTTTTTCGTTTAACAATTTGTTCTTCACATTGAGTTGAAGTGGAAGATATGATACAAGCTTGATAGACATTGAAAGGAGATGTCGATGGTGAATGAGTACTTTTTTACTTGAAGTAAAAGTATTGAGATGTTTAGGAACGCGACGCGAGCAAATTTACTTGAAAAATGTTGGAAATAAGTACAGTTTCTACAAAGTTTGAAGTTTCATAGCATTTCACTAAATAGAATCTTCTATGTTTCCGTAGTGTTACCATAAAGTTCCAGAATCGTTTCTCTGACTACCAAAATATTTTGGTAATATTTCTATAAGCTTTTTGTAACAATTTCATAACGCATCTAACGTTTTCATAACGTTTCCAAAATGGTTTTGTAATGTTTGATGTTTCCAAAACGTTTTCGTATATCTAACGATTCCAAAGCATTTTCTTAACAGTTGCAAGATGTTTTTATAATGGCTCCGAATTGTTCTAATGATGGCTCTAAATCATTTTTGTAACGTTTCCTATAACGTTTTTACAGGGATTCCAAAACGTTTTCAAAATGGTTAGGTACGAAACTTTTTCAAAACAATTACGTTTATAAAATGTTTTCGTAACATTTCTAAAACTTTTCATACCTAACATTTCTAAAATGGTTTCATAACATTTCTAAAACTTTTCTTAACCTTTCTAAAACACTCTCACAACTTTTCCAAACCGGTTTCATAATGTTTCCAAACCGGTTTCATAACATTTTTCAACTAGTTTCATAACGTTTCTAAAACGTTTTCGTAGCATTTCTAAAGCAGGTTCATAACTTTTCCAAACTGGTTTCAAAACATTTCTAAGATGGTTTCAAAACTTTTCCAAATAGGCTTTATAAATTTTTCAAACCGGTTTCATAACGTTTCTAAAACAGTTTTATAACTTTTCTAACCCGGTTTCATAATGTTTCCAAACTGGTTTTAAAACATTTCTAAAATGGTTTCATAACTTTTCCAAACTGTTTTCATAATGTTTCCATATTGGTTTCATAACGTTTCTAAAACGTTTTTATAACATTTCTGAAATTTTTCATAACATTTATAAAATGTTTCATAGCTTATCCAAACTAGTTTCGTAATGTTTCCAAATTAGTTTCATAATATTTCCAAACCAGTTTCATAACATTTCTAAAACTTTTCATAAGAGTTGCAAGATATTTTCATAATAGTTCCAAATCGTTTTAATTACAGTTTCAACTTGTTTTCGTAAAGTTTCGAAATTGTTTTTATACCGGTTGCAACATGTTTCAATAATATTATAGCAATTTTGAAAGTTTTCATAACGTTTTTCAATTGCTTTGAAAATATATCTCAATCGGTTTAGCAATGTTTCTAAAAAATTTTTCCAACATGCTTTATTACACTTTCATACAGTTTCTACTGGTTTCTATAACGACTTTAAAACCGCGGCTGAACATTTCCATAACAGTTGCATTGAGTTTTCAAACTGGTTTCATATCGTTTCCAAAACATTTCAATATTGCTCCTGAATCGTTTTGATATGGTTTCCACTTTCCAAAACCCATTCATAATACATATTCGATAACATTTCAAAGTCGTTTTGTTTTTTTCAAAGTATTCTAATTATATTTCTTCTGCATTTTTGTCGTATACTAATAATGATTTCGCAACACTTCCATAATTTAATTTTTCTACAACGTTTCTCAAACTTATTAAATTCTTCAGCTTGATACCAACCCATAAAATCAACCGTTTCAACGCAATAAAAAAGATCAAAAATGAATATATGAAAAAATAATTTGAAAAAATGAGGTTCTCCTTGCATTCGGCATTAAATCTGCACAAAAAGTTATAAAACTTATCAAAAATTTATAGAGAAATAAAAAAAAACACCAGCAGCACAAGTACCCTACATGTACATGTACCTGTAGGACACAGCGTGACACACGTTGGCGAATGTAGCATCGCAGCGAATTCGTCTCAGAATGTGGATATATCGTGGTCCAACAACTGCTCGAATTAGATGCAACGTCGATGATCTTGTACCTAGGTAGAGCTAGAGAGGAACGCGAAGATGCAGACACCCAGATAGCGAGACAAATATTCATACGATGGACCGGTACCTCGTTGTACACGTTTGCGTCTCTAATGCCAATTTGCGAAACTGCGGAATGCGAAATGAAATTTTCGTTGCATCTCGTACGATCGACATTCCTTTCGATATTGCAAAAAAAAAAAACTACCGAATCGGTATTCTTTTTTGGGAGGAAAATTAGGTAGTGTGAATATCTATATATGGTATGGTGCAAGACTTGGCGACGATGCTGTGCTGCTGCGGATTTTCGGTCTTTTGTTTCTCTCGTTTCACCAAATGGTATTTCGTAAGTGTCCGAATGTCCAATTGTGTTGTATCGCCAGTAAATGGCTTGGAAATAGTTGGACGATATGAAGATTCTACGAGCAAAAAAAATATCCGGGGATTGACTCAGGCTGGATGATGCGATGTTTGCTTTGGCAAAAGTGTATTTTCACGCTGTCTGAGTTGTTATTACGGTGCGGTATGATATTTTTCCAGAGCTAGAAGACGACTCGATGTCGTTATCGTCTACGGTCGGTCTGTTGGTCTTATTCGTATTGCATCGAGGATGATATCGGCGAGCGGCGCGTGGAAAAGGGAGGAATTGAAATATTGATAAAGCATGTGGTCACCTTATAGATAAAATCTTGCTAGAATGCGGTTTTCGCTATAAGCCGCGCGTAGCTATACCGTACGTACACGCTTAAGACATTTAAAATAAATGGATTAGCGGAATTAATGCCAGTTCTGTGTTTTCTTCGCGTTTCGGTTTCAGAAATTAGAATACTCGAAGGATTTATATTCTCGCAGTTGTCAAAATATGCGGTTATTAATGTCTGGGAAGCAGTTCCTGTGCGCGATGTTCGAAATAATGCGCGTTGTTTCGCGATAATAGTACGATGCTGGTTTCGACGACGTTCGCGCTCAGTCCGTATAATTGATAATACGCCTAAATGATCAATGACCGAGTTCCGAACAACGTCGAACGCCACAGCCAAGCGCCAAGTTTTTCGACCATTTGGGTCCTATAATGTAGCGCCCTTAGAGAAACGAGTGCTTTAAAAATGATATCGATGTGGGTTCTCTTACTCGAGTGCTTTTCGCGTATTTATTTAGCATCTAAACTGTTGGCTCATCTATTGCGAGGGTTTCGTAATTTTCCATCTTGATGAAAGGAGTGTTTTCGAAATACGATAAATCCGAGTTCGCAAAAATTTGATATTTTTCTACTACGTCGAACTATAGAATGACGTGCGTACGTGTTCGATGACGATAGGCTCCAATATTTCAAAATTTTCACTACTTTTGGTTGTTTTCCCCCATCAATGTCTTGAACCGTGAATTTGCTAGTATACATATCGACTTTAATTTATAATTCGGTACTCCTCGCCGCCTCGTGTCGTACTTATATCATCTGATAAACTCGTTATGATTATTTTTAGCAGGTGCACGCTAACGTTAATTTATATCTACGTGAAACGTGCACTGCACGGAGTATTGGTGTCGTGATTTATGGTCTGCCTTGTGTTTTTACTTTCTTCCTATTTTACTAGACAGTTCATTAACTCGTGTCATATGTGTGCGAATCTGATCCAAAATGGTCTGCGAAGTCGTCTAGTCTACCCAGACGGAGTTATTACAAGGTGCGAAACAAGAGGTGGGATTATTACGCTACGCCCATACCCATGCACATGTTTTATCATCTATGTACGCGTACGTACAGTACGCTTTTCAGATAGTTTCCTATTATTTTTAGTTTAATAAAGAAAACAACGTCGTATCGGGTCGACAACGTAAAACGTATAACAAACAATTTTGTAAATTGAGAGCGATTTTTATGGAAGTCAACACGCGATATCGAAACATGACGGATGGCGGATTTGATTTTCGAATCTTTTTTATAGATGGTCTGCTATGAATTTAGAAAGGTTGTAATGTGGAAAAATGTATTTCGATGGCGTGTAATATTTGCTCAATTTTTCCGTATTTTGTCGTATAAATGTTTGTAACATTGATAAGCAGAGATAGGTATTCTTGACTTGACACAGTCGTAAATGCATTTTATTTTTAGTTCAATATAAGTGCATGCCAATGACATCGTCAGAAATGCTTCTATCACCATCTATCTTAGCGCTTTTCCTGAGAATGAGAAATGAAAATAGAAGGAATTGAAAACGTCTTCTGTCGTGAAGATTTTTTTTCACAGTTTGAATATTGAAAAAAATTTCTTGTGTTGCCATGAAAGGATATGTGTTTGATAGGTACCTATAATTTAATCAAATTGGTTCAAAAAGAGGTATAATTTGATCGAAGTATTCGGATTTAATCATATAGGTAACTCGAGATCAAAAAATTTCATGTGAAACATGATCCATACTTTTTAGTTGTAAAAAAAATTGATCAGATTTTTATCACTAGATCCAATTACTCGTAAGTAGATAACGATGATTCTGATCCAGTTATAGATAATTTGATGAATATATTTTTGGTCGGAACAAACAGAATTAGTCATTATTTTGAGGAATGGGAAAAGGGTGGTTTTTATTTTATACTTGGTGGAATTTTTTTTCTGATATGTTTTGCTCCCCCCCCCCCCCCCCCCCTTTTTTTTTTCCCCCCCCCCCCCCCCCCCAGTTGTTCCTTTTTACGATAAAATAAATCCTAGAAAGTTTCAGGCCCCCACATGCAAAATAAGTGGTGCCAAATCTCAAGCATATTTTCAAAAAAAAAAATTTTAAATATGATGAATTTTTTTTTCATTTTTGATTTTTTTTGCCCAATCCCGCCTGATACTCTCCCATGAAAGTTCAGATGTGAGCGGGGAAAACGGCAAGGAAAAGCTGCAGCAACTTTAATAAAGTTCCGATTTGTGTTGATCTGTGTCGGTCATTTTCAGTTCCAGTAGCTCTCCGGCAAGCTTGCCGGAAAGCTGTCTGAACCTTACAATGCAAAAAACATGAGCCCTCGACTCCAAAACCCCCTTCTGAACCTTTTTTCTTGTCTATACCTATTAAATACAAAACGCTTATTTGGAAAAATGTCAGTCATTTTCATGGTTCCGGGAGGGTTTCCGATCTGGAGATTTGTAATCAGTGGCCTGGAATTAGCTGAAAAACACTTCGACTTACAGTTTTAAAATCTTACATCTGATTCATTTATAAATGAGTCAAAATTGACACATTCATATTTAAAATTTGATGTATTTGACACTTTTGCCAACAAATGATACATACATTTCATACGTTCGTGTCAAAGGGCAAAATTGAACGATTTGAAAAATACTTTGAAGAAACGACACATTTGCTTTTTGACTCAATTGTTAAATGACAAAAAGAAGTTTAATTGACAAATGTATAAAATTTGACGTACCTATGTGTCAAAACTTGCATACTCGACTCGTTTGCAAAAAGTGATAATCGAGTTGAAATTGACACATACGACATCACAGGGGTGAAAATGACACATTTCACATACGTGTCAAAATTTACTCGATTTTTTTTTTGACTTGTACCCAATGTTGACATCTTATTCATCTGTATTTTGGAGAATTCAACCATCCAGTTCATTTTAACCACATAGTGTATTTTCCAGACCCTTAAGAAATAATGAAATTGATTTCGAAACAAGCTTAAGTAATTTTTTCTTCCATCTTTTCTCTACCCTTGATGAATAACCCTGAACCCATTTATACGCTAATTTAGACACATAAAAAAAGAGAAAACTTCGCCTTTCGCCATAGCAACGGTTCGGAGAAAAAATGATGTCCCGTTTTTTATACGATTTAAATTGACCACTTAAAAAATAAGAATAGAAAAAGAAAGAAAAAGTTTACCCGAAAGACCATTTCGTTGGTCGTGTTGCGATCTCGAAAAAGCAGAACGGTACATTAAGGGCGAGCGAGTATTTTGTAAATAGTGTCGTTGAAAAGATTTTATTGCCGGTAGATTGTTTGTTTATTTCGTCAGCTCGGACAGTTTTACTGACTTTTTATAGGGAAAAACGACCAACCATTATGTAAAAGGTGTACCTGCGTGTGCGTTATATCAAATAAGTCTACACATTAGATTAGGGTAGAGAGAGATTCTTTTTATAACTTTCGTATAGGAATAGGTCATCTCGCGTGGAAACCGAACCGAACCGAAACCGGTCACGAAAAGAATGGTTTTCATTGAGAAAGAGACACACTGCAGCGTGCAGTATTTCGTATACAGAAATGGTACGGTATTGGGATCAGGTGGCAGGGCCAGGGCAGACCAGCAGCGAAGACCGTTCGAAAAATTCCTAAACTCGGTGATTTTTTTTATCGCGGCGAGACGACGCGAGGAGGTGGACGCAAGACGTACTCGTACCTATTCGACGAAAGGAAAATTCATTTTGACAGTGGTTCAAAACGATTATTTTCGCTGCTGTGAAAAGGTTGTAAAAACTTTTGTGTTTACTATACCGTGTACCTCTCTACCTATCTATACCTAACCTATACAGCACAATAAGTCGACGTTGAGCATTTCAAAAGGCAGCATTGTTTTCACCACGGTATTTTGTAGTAGATTTACATTTTGTTAGCGACTTTTCTAAGAAGAATTTCCGTGCTATGTTATAAATCATAGAGGCACGACGACGTGAATACGTGTCCACTTCATGAATTATCGTATTCACTTCGTTTTTTTTTACCTACCTCTCTTGTGCTGTATGTCGTCGTCTCGTTGCGTATTAATTTTTACAACAGCTATTAACCAGTCTAGTAGTCTTTTTTTTTTCCATTTCGTAGAAAACGCAGGTATTGTTTTGGGCCTGAAACGACGTGAATTTAGTGTAACGGTAAATCCGCGACATTTCATCGACTACCTTTACCTTACGCTAGGCTGTGATGAATTATCGCGCACGATGGATTTAGGAACCATTGACGACGAACTGTTTCAACGATGCTACCTGTTCGCGATTCAGATTGTTATTCTTTTGTGTTTTTGGAATTTAACGTATGTTTTTAAAGGCGTACCGACTTGATTAAGCAGAGTGTTACAAACACACCGAGATCCCAAGCACCGACGAGCAGCGGTGATTTGAAGCAAGAAAAATGCCCCCGACCAAGGTGGACCGTACGCCAGCCTTATAACGTTGCTGCGGTCGGCTCGTCGGATGCAATATTTCATTTGCTTTATTGTGCAATCGGATACACCCTTATTTTACACTGTGTGGTATCCATTTATAAATCTTTAATCTTTTATAATCGCCGATCGACATCCTTCACGACATTATTTGTTCGCGAAAGGCGGTATTTATTTTTTGACTAGTGTATTTTTCCATAGGCAAAGGCCAAAATTCGCGAGCTGTATTGTTATCCTCTTGTCGCGTCGCTCCGGCACGAACCGGTAATTCGAATATTGGCTAAGTGAGGATACATACCGACTTTGTGTTCGGTTGACGACAGCCACACAAGCTCAAAGGCGGATTGGGTAGTTTTGAAGAAAACGACAAGGGTAAAGGTATTGGAGGCGGAGAAGCATGGGTAGCTGAGTTTTATTTTAATCCAAAGGTAAACAGAAAATTGAAAAACATGAAACAAGACTTTTGTAGGACTTATTTTTCCAAAATTTCATAACACATCAGCCCCTCCACCAGAAAAAAAGCAAAAAACTAAAAATTTCCGAATTAAATGAAAAACTTATAAGATGATCAAGGTCTTTTCCACTGCCAGAAACGAAACGTGATCAAAATGGGGTGAGGGGTGAAAATGGGAAATTTGCCGACAATTTTCGAGAAAAATTTGAGAATTTTTACCATAAATTATCAACTTTTTTTAGTATATAAAATAAAAAGTTACACAGAGTAATCGGCAAACTTTTCAATTCGGCAACTTTTTCAGGAACACTGAAACAAATTTCCAAAATTTTTCTTGGTTTAGTCAATTTTTCAAATTTTTACCCAAAATATATTCCTGATTTTACAATTTTCGGATTTGCCGATTTTTTAACGAATTTTGGGTGGGTGTGCAACACACACCTCTTTTTATGTATTTCGTATTTGTCACTAACGCAGTGAAAAAATCATAAACATTAAAATCAAATTATGTATGTACCAGTAATTTCAAAAAATGGGAATCATTTGAAATTGTTGAAAAATAATGCAGAAAATATCGTAGAAAAGCAAGCCAAATTACACGATAAACGAAAAGCTTACGATGACATCATGAAACGTTGTTAAGTTGTTTCTACTTCCTTAAAATGATTTGAAATAAAATTCCAAATATTGATTTGTGTTATAAAATATTTTTTGCATGGGTTGGGAGAGGGGGTGGTACTAACTTGCAATATTGGTCAAAAAGTTCATTTTTTCGAAATTTTGGTCACTATTTGGTAACCGATTTCAAAAACGTGCCTGGTCTACACAAGTCAGATGAACTTTAGCAAAGTTTCTGCAGCTTTTTCAGACTTTTCCCACGCCCTCACTTGAACTTTTATGCTGAAAAGTTCAAACTTCGAAATGTCAATTATTACTTACGAGTATTTTTCGTAATTGTTTAAACAACTGAGTTTGTGTTGAAAGCGTATGCATTTATTTTTAATACTGAGGTCTATGTCATTTCTTTCAAGTTTTACCCCTTCGAATTTTAGTGTTGGCAAGCAACCATATGCTCGAGTAATTCGTGTAGCAGCGTCACTGCTTTGAACACCCAAACTAGTGGAGCGGCAAACCCCAAAAAAACGGCTAGATATTTGCGAAGAAGTTTTGAAATTTGGTATTTTTAACTACTTGAACCAATTAAAAATTTTAGTGAACCCGCGCCACCCTGTGGCCCCCCGAGCCTCCCCGCCCATTCAGAGGTGAAGGTAAGTCGAAGATGTTAGTGATAACATTGAATAAATCAAACTTTCCGAACACGAATATGAAGTTAGTTTTGCGATTGCACTCCTCCATCCTCCAAGTACCTCTTTTGGAGGGGAGGGTGGTCTATCTGGGATTTTTATCATAATTTTTCAATATTTTGTCTTTTTTTCGAACCATAAAATTTTGTCCTTGATAGCTCTTTTCTAAAGAGTAGGTAGTATTATGACAAAATTGAAAAAAAAAATGAACCATTTTTTTGTTTTGTTGCATAGCTCAGAATCCAATGGTCCAAATTTAGCTTCGTGGGTCTCAAAATTTTTGTACAAATAAAATGGTCTAGTTTAATTTTAGGGAGAACTTTTTTTAATTTTATAGTTAACATTTTTTATGTTTCAAATTATACAAAACTTCAGTAATGATTATGGAAATGTGATACTAAAATTGTCCACCAAAATAAATTCAAAATTTTGCCTATGTATTTATTTACATCTCTTAATCCTACGTCCGATTAATTTGGGGTATCTATAACCTACTTAAACAACCATTAGGTATATGGAAACTGCCATTTTCAGCGAAATAGGTCAAATTTATCAATTTTTACATGCAAATGAGCCAAATATGACCCCCTTGCTCCTCCCATCCATCAATACATATCCACGTCGAATTCTCATCACAACCGATCAACTCGATTGGACACAGTGGTCATCCGCATATTATCGATTTCCTCCAAATAAGGTAAAAAATGTCGAAAATTCAATCAATCTAGACTCGCAGAGTCGAGCCGCATTGTACTGAGACGCGGATCCGGTCAATTCGTTGGCAAAAATGTCACCATGAACCTGTGAAAAGGGTTCAACAACACGACGAGTTATTTTTAAAAGCAGCGTGATGATTTGATAAAACGATTTAATGAGACGTAACGGTATTAAAAGAGTCTAAGAAACTATACGGCGATTTTTCGTACAAAACCATAACAATGAGCAGTTTGCTGCGTTTGTGGGTGTTTCGCTTTTCCGCTAGTTAATAGTATCCGCAACCATTAACGCCAAGATCTTCATTTCTTTCTTACTACTCGTACATAGGCACTATTGTTCCACCAGAAGAACGTGGTGTTATCTACATTTTATTATATACACGCGCGGAAATATTAATTTATCGCGCATACCTCTTCTGTTCACTGCACCACGCCACATTGCGAGGCGAAGGGGTGAAGGAAGAGGCCATCTAGATAGAACACGAACGCAGTACCATTCTGAAAAATGGAAAAATCGTTCAATAGGGGCATTTTTCCCACCATTTCGAGTATCTATTCTTTAACCCCATCGCTTTATCTCTCTCACTGGCTTTTTTTTTGATTTAGATAATTCTTCGACGTGGGTAACCGGTTCTTTTGATATAGTTTTCTATTTATCGAGACCGATACAAATGAAAAAATTCCATTAATTTGATTTCATTAATAAATAATAAAAATAGTTTCTCGACTATTCGGACCTTTCTTCTTCTCGCCGTTCTCGAATTCAATATCATCATTAATCAAGCAAAAATCGAAAAGCTTTTAAAATTTCCCAACCTAATTCTACCCTTTTTGAAAGACAACTGCGGGGTGTTGTCTGATTGTGAAATACGCCAACTCGTATATCGCAGAGAGCGTATAACGCTCACAAAAAGATACCGAACAAGATTCATTTTCCAACATCTATCGAACTAATAATTTAATAACGGTTGCTTTATACACGGTTTCTCTATTTCGTTCAACAATTTAGAGCACTTCTATGCCATAGAGTTTTAAAATGTGAATTCGAGCTTTTAACATGTTTATAACTTTTTACACTTGGTATATTTCGTTTCTCGCAACGTAAGTAGATTTCCCATTGAAAATACTTTTATTTTTCCGGGTCGACTTTGACGAGACAGAGGGTAGCGGAGGGGGTAGCGCGAAACGGGCAACGTTATAGCATGAAATTACGTACTTCAATTGCGATAGTTTTCTCGCTCGGTGCGGCGGCAACAGTTTACAGCATCCATCTTTGTAAAAACAGTTGTTCGTATTCCCAAACATAACGGAAAAATAGAATTTAAAAACTCGAATAATTAAATTCAACTTTTCAGCTACGTTTAATTCGACTGAAAGGGTTAAACGTAGCGTTGCAAAAACTGCGGAAAAAAAATTCTGCGAACTTCATTAAAATCTTTTTCTAGCCGCTCGATTAAAAAAAGACCTGGAGAATTTTTTTTTCTTCTTTTTCAATTCAGTCAAATTAGTACACGTTGACTTTCTAGCTCTCTCGGTGTTTTTGTATTTCACGTGTACGACTGAGACGGAAAACGAATTCAACCCCTAACGAATAAACTCTTTTCAATCGATTCGAAATGTGTATGTAAGTAGAGAAGTATATATTCTCTAAGCGAAGCGAATTCATTAGCAATTGTCTTTTGTTTTTTTACTTCTATTGGGTCGCGTATCGGTGCTTCGTTTCACTTTGAAAAAAAGTACCTGTGTAGTCGAGTACAAATGACATGTATACGAGTGCTCGATACAGGAAAAGAAATCTTGAGCATTTCTTTTCAACTTTTTAACGTGAATTTTTTATGACGGAGTGAGACTATTGTGGCGGGAGTTGGAGCAGGAAAGGACAAGAGGTGTTTTAAATCCGTTTTATGGTGCCCGAAAAGCATCAATACCGTTTTCAATTAAGTCTAATCTGTTTTTTATTTTTTTTATGAGATTGATATGGACGAAATGAGGTGGAATTTGAGTGTAAGTAGGTACAGTAGGTTTCTATTCTGTGTTATTGTACGAGATTTAAATGAACCGAGGAGGCTTCAAGTTTCGATGTAGAGGAAACGGATATCTCGCTAGCAAAACACAGGTAGGTATTCAAATAAAAATGTTCAACTTGACCAAATTAAAGATTTGCCAGCATCTGATAAGTACTTACAATACCATCAGTCAGAGACGTACCACAGTCGGAATATTGGAGGAGCAAAATCTCAAAATTTCCGACTCAATTTTGAAAAATTATCCAACTGAACGACTTGAAAAAAATGACGAGCAAAAAGAGCTCAATTTATTAATTTTTTCCTGGGGTGCAATTTTATTCAAACGTTTGTACTTTCAAAATTAGTAGCGTAGCCAAATAGTCATTCAATGGGAAGGTGAGTTATTGAAAAAAAAAATTATACGAAATTTGAAATGTTATCCATTAATTGTTTTGTTAAAGTAAGGAAATGCATCGAGCCTGAGCGAAGCAAGGGAAAAATTTTTTCCATAAAAGGCATTTAAAAACTGAAATTTCAACATTTTTAGGTTCAAGTAGGTACCCACAGGTGTGTTATAGATTTGACAAAATAGTAATTTTAGTTGTAAAATTGAATTTTCTATATCATCTGTAGACTCAAAAACCTCAATTTTTCTGGGCGAAGTACAATTTCTCCGACTCAGCCGAAAATTTCCGACTGAAATCGCAAATTTTCAAAATTTGGGGAGGAAAGTTGTTCCTCTGCCTCTGTTACCTCTAAAAGATTAGGATTTTTCAAGTATTCAAAATAGATTAGGCCTATCTATTACTTGACTTTTTGACTTTTTATTGAGATGTCAGATGTCATATTTTGAATTATTTTTTGGATGTTGAAAATTTATTTAAAATTTCAGGTCAACCTCATGACAAAATTTCAGATTTTAAGATATTTTTCAAAATTCCTGCTGAATTTGAAATATTCCTAAAATTGTTGATATGACATGAATATGTCTAATGGTACTTGGCTGTAATGGCTAGGGGCAAGACAATTTTTACATTACGTTTCTACGCAACGAAATTTTGTTACTTTGGATGACGTTTTGAACCTGAAAAATTTCAGATTGTAAAAGTGGTTCAAACACTGTAAAAATTGTTAACATTTTCATAATCATTTGAAATATGACTAAATCGGTCAAAAAATGATGAAAATTGTTGAAAATGTGGTAAAACCTGTTAAAATTTCCAAAAAATCAATTTTCAAATATGGTATGAAAAAAATATCGTTTTTTTTTGTTGATATTTTGACATGGGTAGGCACGAGTATGTTTTTTAGAAGCCAAGACAATATTGTCTAGTCAGATTTTTGCGTCACAAAATTTTGTTATCCTAAATGACTTTTAGGATTTGAAATATTTCAAAAATATTCCAACGATAATCTCTGAAATTTTCCAACTTCAAGAAGTCAATTGAATAACACACAAGGCAGATGACTTTTTGTCCTTTTATTGAGACCTCATATTTTGAGATATTTTTTTACACGTTGAAAACCCAATAAGAAATTTTTTTTTTTAATTTCAGACTGTGATATACAGGGTGATCCATTTATATGGTGGATGGGTTTGAAAATGAAAAAAAAATGCTTTCACTGCAAAAATCTCGAAAATGGAACCCCGTAGGAAAAAGTTTCTACTTCACTGGAAAAAAAGAATTCCAAGCTCTACAATTTTCATCCCTTGCATTTTTTTTCGTAGCACCCTTAGTTTGGCCAGAAAATTTATGTTTATGGAAAATTTACGAAACGTTATTTTTTTTCTTGATTTTCAAAACCCATTTCATCTTGTAAATTTCCCATAAATACCTATGGATTTTCTAGCCAAACTAAGGGTGCTCCGAATAAAATGTAAGGGATGAAAATTGTAGAGCTTGAAATTCTCGTTCTCCAATGAACTAATAGTTTTATTTCTAGGGGGCTTAAGTTGCCGAGATGTTCGCAGTCTTTGTTTTTTTTCATCTTCAAAATCATCGAAATTTATAAATGGGCCACCCTGTATTTTTTATACCAATACCAACCGATTTGTGAATTTCACAATTGAATTTTTCAATTCATAATTTTCTATGAAAATGTAGTTTCCATGTTATCAAATTTTTCTGTGATTTTCATGATTTTTAGACTGTTTTTAGGTACAAATGTTTTTACTGATCTTTGTTAAAATGTTGACCATTTTAACAACATTTTCGACAATTTTCATAGTCTTGATAACTTTTTTCATATTTCAAATGATTTTTGAAAAAAATTTTAACAATTTTCTTTAGGATTTCGACAAGACATTGTAACAGATCCCACAAGACGTATCCATGATTTTATTATTTTCTTTTTTCATAGGAAATCCTAATCTTTATTTTTTACTTGGTTTAGTTTATTTTCTTATTTTTTGAGACTTTAAATCTCATGGTTTTGTAAAACGACTCGTCAACGATGCTATACCTAATCATAAAATCGAGAAAAAGAATCGACGTAAACTTAAAATGATAAAACCGAAACCGAAGTTGAGCTATGTCATCAGAAAACCCCCGACAAAGATACACCTCCGAAACGATAATTCGGCTCGATTCATTCATTTAAAAAAAGGAACACGTTGACAAAAACCCGAATAAAAAGTGAATAGAAATTCCAACGCGCGTTCGTTATCATTTATAAAGAAGGAAACAGGGCTCGGAGTCGGAGGTGAAATGCTGGTGTGGGGTGTGGATAAGGAACTGCGATGGCGATGACGACGCTACGATGCATTTTTTCATGTTTCCAACATTACTCATTGCTATCGCGGTGCATATGAGTCGACGTACGATGAGTTAGTGTACAAGAGCCGAAGAATAATAAAGATAACGAAAGAGCAAATATTTACCCGAATGGGCCGTCCATAATGCTTTTGGTAATTTATTTTCCTTGTCCCCCAACTGCCTTGCGTCTATGGTATCTCGTCACCGAGAGAATTTTGATTACGAGTTGTTAAAGAAAAGACTCGAGAAGACGCAGCTCGAGCAATAATACAAACAGACGTAATTTTTTTTCTCGTATTTGGACGTATGTGATGTGGTTGAAGACGGCTCGCATATATCTATGTGAGCTTGTTGATGGAGAAAAAGGTGAAAAAGTATTTGTTTTACGCATTCCGAGCGTATTAGTCGATTCTTTTTTAGCAATTTCGTGTGCGTAAGCGTACGTATGTAACCATCCGGCGCTTGTACGTAGTCGTAGAACTATGTTGATTTTATTTAATCAACTCCAAGAAAATACATATTTCTTTTTTGACGTAAGTATGTGATCGTTCGACGCACATATGGAACTCCCCGAGTACACGCGTATTTACGCGATAGATAACCTTCGTATCGTATAATGGAATCGAGCGCGTAATAAAAGTACAAATATTTTTATTGGTCGGATTTATCGTGATTTTTTTTACCCCTTTCGGAAAAATATTTCAATTTACATAAGCCAATCCGGGGCTAGAATTTTTTTCCGCGTTACACAAACACACCGAGCACTTAAACGAACATTAATACTGTTCGCGTTAATCCCGCAGCTCCATCGTATGCTCGTATACGTGCCCGGTGCTGTATTCATTTAACTCGAGGTAATATTTACCAGAAAGTATTTAAATTACAGCTTGTAAAACGCGCGTAAATACGTGTAGATACAAGTAGCAAAGTGAAATATTCCAGCTTTTTTTTTTGCGGTACCATACGTTATCGTTACGGTACTTGTTGCAGAATTTATAGGCGTGTAGATGGATTTTTGAACCTGAATTTTGTTCGTTTCTGTGCTAGGATGCGGATAATGGCCCCGTGTGTTGGGAAACCAGCCTGGGGAGGTAGTTGTCTTGGCGATGAATCATAGGATAGAAGTGAGAGTACAACGTGAGCGAAGAATTTGCAGAACGAAGATTAGGTGTATTTTATGGGGGTTTGGATGGGTACTTGAACAGCAGGAGTAACGAGTAAATCAAGTGTAGAAATTAATTTTACTGGTTTACAGTTCGTGTATGGATCGTGATTTGCAATTTGATGGGTGCATTGGTGCTTGGTAAGGTTGGCTGAAGGTTATGTTGAATTGAATCGATGAAAGGGTTGAAGGAATAGTTAAAATGATGATGAAAAGTTGCCTGTGAAAAACTATCTAAGGTTTCAAAAAATCAAAAACTAATTATTTCATAAAAATTGGTAGGTAAAAAAAAGTTCTTCGTCAGAAAAGCTAATTTTCTATTCCAACATCACAAAATTTTGCTTTGAAAAATCCAATTTTGCAATGTTATTACCTATCAAAAGTGAGTATGTATGTAGTTGAATAGGCATTGCAAAAATTTCGAATCTAATTTTGCTAAGCATTTATTTTTCAATTCACGAAATGAATACACCCTTTAATGAAGTTTTGGAATTTTCCATCGCGTATATTTTGAGAACCGGTTCATAAAAAAAAAATTGTGCATCAACTTTTTTATGTGCCTTTTCAAGTACTATCAAAAAGGTTATTTACAAATTTCACTCAACTGCTTTATTTTAGGTGCTAGAGGTTTTTGAAACTTTCAATCGCGAATAACTCGAGAACCGGTTCATTAAAATGAAAATTGCATATAACATTTTTGGTGCATCTTTTCAAATACTACCAAAAAGGTTATTTACAAATTTCGAGTACCTGCTTTATTTCACATGTTAGAGGCTTTTGAAAATTTCAATCGCGAATAACTCGAGAATCCGTACACCGATTTTCCTCAAAATTTATAGGTTTCTATTCCTAGTACAGGGTGTTTCGATAGCAGTGCACTGCTTTCAAACCAGAGATGCAGCCACCCAAACTAAATAAGTGTATGCATATTTGTATTAGTTCGATGGATGTAGAGTGCCTTTTATTTGAGAACGTTATTATTTGAGTTTTCTCCTTCAAGAGTGAAAGTCCCTGATCCGTTGCCCATTTTAGTATTTTATCTGTAGTACGCTGAAGGAGTTGTTTTGCAATATGATTATTTGTAGTCGTGATGTAAATCGTAAGATCGTCTGGAAATAGACCGTATTTCACTCGAGCTACGATTATGTTAGCCAGATCTGATATTCCAATAATAAATAGAGTGGGACTTATGTTTGATCCTTGCGGAGTTCCATTTTCTTGGATGGTTGACTGCGAACAGATGTCTTGAATTCGAACTTGGAACGATCTGTCAGTGATGAACTGTTCAATAAACTTAAACATGTTCCCTTTAATTCCCCATTTTGCGAGTTGTTGTAAAATTTTGTAGCGCCGAATGCGGTCAAAAGCTTTTTTGAAATCGAAGCTGTATTTCATTTTTTATACTTCATATTCTCTTCAATCGAAACATCACCATATATACTGCCCAACGATGGTTTTAAATGGCATGCTTTTAACTAGGTATTCCCAATCTCCCTTCCCTCCATCTCGTACACATTCTCTATAAAACATTTAGAGGGACACTGAAAACTAAACAAATGTTTTTTAGATTCAAATTCAGCAATTATAAGAAGAAAGTAAACACAGCTCGTGGTTCATAGCATTCGAACGCGACTTTAATCTGTACAGAATACGTCAAATAAAATTCCAGCGCTTTTATAAAAACAATACCTAATCAATAATCATCAAAGAAGCCACCGACCATCGTTGGATTCGCTTAGTTTGCTTTTTTGACAACAGCAATCAAGCACGGTTTAGTTTGAATTGTTCTTTTATCACATTCGTAGTCGTCGAGACCTACGATCATTCGATAAACGCAAATTCCATTTATTTTTAAAAACATACAACAATAATGTATTCGTACAGGGTCGTTTAAAATACGAATACCATCGTGATTTTGGTAAAAGGGGGACTGCTTTTCGATAGAAAAAAAATAGAAATGTGATAAGGCTTACAATCGGCGAAAACACTTTCAATTAAAATTTCTCTTATCTTGTTAGCGATCGGGCAAAAGAACAATATCTTTACTCGGGTTTAATCTATTTCTCATGTATCGGTCGGCGATATTCTACGGAAAATACCATTTATATAATCAGCTCACTGGTACAATACGTCGAGGCAACTTCTTAATAAACAATTACGGCAACAAAACCACGCTATATCGGCCATAAAAATGAAAAAAAAGAGCAGCACTGCTCGATTCGATAAAGACGAGATGCGGCTCGACGTAGCAAAACGAACGAACAAACACATTTCATATAAAACTAGATCCAGCACAACCTTACCATTTGAAAAAAAAAGCAATAAAAAGAAAAATCCTCTATAAAAAAATAATAATCATAATAAGATAATAGACACCCGCAGCGCCTCATATAAACGATTCCAAATACCGCTCGCGATAAAGTATAAAAAACGATGAATCGTTTTCGTTTTGACGCGGCCGCGACCGCGACCCCGTTCCTCGCATCATCATCCAATCAGCGATCCGCAGCCACCGCCGATCGGAGGAAAATCCCGAGTTGGAAAATTCGGTCTTGGGCCGCGGACCGGAGTGAAGCTGAAAGACATAGTTGAATAATGACTTCCAAGTTCCAACGGCAGCCACTGTCGATGTCGAAGCGAAAAAAGAGGTGGATTGAGTGTAGGTGGGCCACCAACGTCTAACACCGCCACTGACTCGTCTTCACATCACATACCACCATCGGCATTGATACCGCCAGCCGTGGGAAGCACACTATCGCAGGTTCCAACCTGTATAGTCGCGGCCGCGGCCCAATACTCATCTCCTAGTGTCGATTTACAAGCGGTATCCTGCACCTTTATACAGACAATACCCTATACCCTCTAATCTCTTCATACCGAACTGCTCTAGCTCTACGCGACTGTATACGAATCCGATGCGATGCGATGAATTCCTGGTGTCATCGTACTGGGCACTGCAGTGCGCCACTCTCTGCGCCAACAATTCATCTAGTTTACCGCACAAACATGTATACAGACCGGAGACCAGAGACGGTTCACCGCAAACATGCAATCTTCTCTTATATCCAACTACATTGGTTTCTGGTGACCGTTGGTGTAGTGTAAAACACACTTATACTCGGTCATATTCTTTAGTATTATGTGCACATTGAATAAATGCATGTAAATTAATCTTCGAGTGTGAGAAAAAAGTTTCCAACAAAATTTATGTTATTTTAATTCGTCGTGAGGCTGAAATTACCAGAATACTTTGTTTGCAAAACTGCTAAGAAGTTCCACTTTGAAAAAAAAAATACGAAAATGTTTTTGAAATAAATAATTTTCTACAAAAAATTGCCCATTTTCGTTTCCAAAATTAAAAAAAAATAACAGCTGCAGTTGATAGGGAAAAAATTTCAATTTAGCGAGAACTTTTGAGCTATAAGAAAATAAGAATTAGTACAAGCTCATTACTATGGGTAATTCTGCGAAAAAAACTGACGAAATTTTCCTACAATGACTTTCAGACATTTTGTCACACTTGTTTGGACTTTGAAATTTTTGAAAACTCAAATGAATTTTTGGACTTTGAAAATTTGAACTTTATGGGATTAAAAAATTTCAAGCAAGTTCAAATTAGACATTTTGTCGTACAGCTTTTTACCTAACGCTAAATTTTAGACATTTTGTCAGACTTTTTTGAATTTGGAAAAATTTTCAGATTTCTACTGGCTTTTTGTACTTGGAATTAGATTTCGAAAATTTTTCAAAAAAATTCCAATTTGCACGTACTCGTATACGTATTGAGCAAACATTTCGAAGAAAATTCGCCATCCACAAATCACCAAACACCAACACACCCAGCCGTCTCGAAGAACTCTTAATAATCACCGGACTATTAACTGGAGATCAGTTGGCTGAGAAATTATGCGTACAATACGAAATGATGACATTTATTGCCGAAATGTGAACCGGCAACTGGTTTCGTCTAATCGTAAAATAACTAGAAATCGTAAAAGAAGAAGAAACACCTTAATAACATCCTAATTGAGTGTTTGCTTTATCCATAAACGTGCATTATAAAGTATGTTATTATTAAAATTTTTACACCTATGTTTTCAAACGCCATCGCCAACTCGTAAGTGGTATTTGCTACTAAATAAAATGGTATCGATTATGGCTTGACTCGAAATACCACATTGCGTAGACACACGAAATAGCCTCGAAAACGCGATCGAATTTGCTGCATTGGATGGTGTTTGACATTTGCTAAATTTTCTAAACGCAGGATTTAACCGAACAAAGGTTTTATCGAAACCACTCCGTCGAAAATTTTGCAGTTTTACGGTCGACAGAGTTGTAAAATAAATTACACGTTTGATGGAAGTCGGTTTGAAAAATTTTCACTTTTTTTCAAAAGCCCATTAACTTAATTCAGCCAAATTGCATCGTTATCGCAGCAATTAAGTTGGGTTGTATCAGTGCCATCTACGAGATGGGATAATTTCTGCGAACGTTGCGTCGAGTCGGTAATTTGTGCGAGGATTTTTTTTCGATGTTTTGTTTTGTTCGTTTTGTCGTTGATAATTCTGTCGGTCGTTGACTTTGTGGTAGTTGTCTCGACGAAAAGAGGCAAAAATTTAATTCCGTTTCAAATCTGCGCCGTGGATTTGACAAAGGCTATTCAAAGGAAACTATAGAAATGCCTAAAACCAGCAAGGTACGTACCGCTGTTCGTAATTACGAAAATTCTGAATCATTTTCAATTAAAGTATTGATCGAATGAGGGAAGTGGGGTGGAAGATGGGTCATTTACTCAACGAAATGAATTTGAAATTTTTGTAGAAGCCAAGTATATGTGGCTTGATGATTATTTTCCAAATTATTTAATTTTAGGTGGACGAAATTATTTAGTCTTTTGCGAATGATTCATTCAATTGGAGGAAATCTATTTTGAATGAACTTGTGTTCATCAACTCTTTCAGAAATGGTTCAGTCATTTCAGATAGAATCGATTGTGAATGAATATGATTTGATTGAATCGTCTTTGAATGACCCATGTCTGATGAGTTCGCTCTTGAACGATTTTATCCTGAATGAACGAATCGTTCGCGAACGACTTAGTTTTAATAAAATCGTACTTTAATGACTCATGTTTCATGAGACTGTTCGTGAACGATTTGGTTAAAAATGAACGAATCATTCCCAGTGGCGTATCCAAGGGGGGGCCAAGGGGGCCATGGCCCCCCCTTTGACGGTGAAAAAGTTGAAAAAACGCATGAAATTTTGGCTTTTGAATTTCTTTTTCCCAAAAATTTTCGCCCTCGCTTCGCTCGGGCTTAAAATACGTCTTTATTTTAGCAAATAAAGGATAAATTTTAGCTCTTAAACGTCTTTTTTGCAAAAAATTTTCGCCCTCGCTTCGCTCGGGCTCAATATATGT
>FIZU01059660.1:0-19032 GCA_900064475.1 Pseudococcus longispinus
AATTGCATCTCTGAAAGGGGTTACCAAAATGGCCCTTAGAAAGCTTAAAATGTACATTTGATCTTGAAAAAGTGGTCGAAATTTTTTTCAAAAAATTCTAAAAATCACCCTTGATACAGTCTACTATCCCTGCAAGTTTGAAAAAATTCGGCCAAAAACTATCAAAAACATACATTTAACCCCCCCCCCCCCGAAGGGGCTAGGATTGAAATATCGAAGTAAAAATTTTGTCATAATTATGGGTTTTAGACCATAAGGACCAACTTCCACTGGATAATTTAAAATTCGGTACTCAGGGCCAAACCACCTTCATAAACTCGGCTACGCTCTTTCTACCTACTTGATCATGATTTTTAGAAAAATTTCCAAAACTTTTTCCCGAATTCCCGAACAAAATTATCGACAGTGTACAATTGTAGATCTTTATACCCATTCTATGAATTGAATATTTAGAAAATCAATTCCCCTCCCCCCCCCCCCATTTTTAGTTTTCTTGGATTTAAAATTATCATCTACTGAAATTAAGAATTTTTTCTTGAAACTATTCAAATTTTACGTTCGTATTTAAATACCTTATCTGATTCAAATTCAAGAATATTAGTCCAAAAAAAAATTGTCAACAGGTTCTGTTTTGTCATAACAACTAAATTTACAGGCTCTTAGCCATTTCAACAGAATTTTTCCAAAAAGTAATGTAAGTTGTGAGTTTCATAGCTTTATGTATTTTTCAATCAAAAAAGACGAAAGCATGACCAATTTTTTTATAGAATGATGAAGTCTAATCATGCTTAATTTCGATTGAAAAAATCTAGAAGAATAAAAAATTTCAAAAAAAAGTTATCCAACTTTTTATTGAAGTGCCAGTAGATAGTTAGTAAACTTGTCATATTTTCAGATATTTTTCAATATTTTAATTTTATTATTCATTGTCATGTTTTTTGATTGCCATTTCATTCAAACGTATCGAATTGTGATAGAATTTGTATAAGTAGGTACAGATATTTTATACAATATGTCAATAATTTTTATTGACAGTTAATATATGAAATAATTCGCATATTTATCACATCCGGCTTAAAATTTTGAGATATTCTTCAAAAAATTGTCTATGTTATTAATTATCTATCTATGGTAATACTTAATACCACATTAAAATATTTTTAGAAACCCTTGAAAAAAACTTCTCCCAATGGACCGATTTTGACCATTTTTATTTCAAAATGTTTCTTTTGGCGTGTAAGTAGGTCATCAAGTGCCGAGTTCCAAAAATTTTCAAATTTGGCACAGAAAAAAAATCAGGATTTCGTCATTTTCCTACGTTTTTGATATTTTTTCAACTTCATTGAAAAACATTTTCAAAGCGACGGAAAGAAATCAAAATTTCATTATTTTTTACATTTTTTGGAAAAATTTTCAAAGGGACGAAAAAAAATCAAAATTTTGTTAGTTTTTCAACCGCATTTTTCGACAATTTTTAAACTTATTTGGAAAAAATTTTCAAAATTAATATTTTAGCATATGGCTCATTTTTCATCACTTTTTATTGAAACTCCTCATGACAGGGGCGGACTAAATGGAGGGAGAAGAGAGAGGACAGCTCGCCCTCCAATAAGTACAAAATTGCATTGTAATTCAGAAAAAATTGGTACCGAGTGGAAAATGTTGTTGAAGTGATGATTTTTTTTTTTAGATATTCAAGTCTGAAAAATTGGAAAAATCTCATCAGCTTTTGAAATACCTATTATAAATTATTTGTAGTGAAAATGAGATATTTTAAGATTCTGTTGACTTTTAACATCGATATGGTGGGGGGGGGGGGATAATCCAAAAAAATAAAAGAATTAGACACCAATAACTTGACAACATTTTTTCAAGGTAGGTACCTACCTGAAATAAGTACAGTGTGACGAAATGTTAAAAACTTACAGAAAATAAATATCAAACCAATGATAATGTTTTAAAAATGTTGCAGCACTTGCCCCGATTGGAAGAATTCGCGAATTCCCCTTTTTTCATTGTATTTTTATCACAGCAATTTTTTCTCTTCTTTTATTCGTAATTTTTTCGCAGATATTATTGAATGCTCAAAAATGAACAATTTTTGCTTTTCGAATTAAATTTTTTGAAAAATGTAGCCTTGTTTTCTTATTTTTGAAACTTATTTTTATTTATGTTTTCTTTTTCGTTTTTTTTAAATTTTTATTTTCTGGTCACTGGATAGTAATACCCTTCAAAAATTTCACTGAATTTTCATGCCCTTGGGTGCTCTGGTTACAACTCCGTTTACATTGTCTAAAAAACTCCCTCATTCGAAACCAGGCCTGGAATTTTGTAAAATCTTAAAATACCTATATCGAAAGTTGAAGAAATTTCTTCAAATTACCTATTCGAAGTCTGGCAAAATTTAAAAAGGGATAGAAAGCTTATTTGACATTTTTGTAAGATTTTCAATATCTAGGTACCGATTTTGTCAGATTTTACGAAACATAGAAATCTATTATCTGAATGAAAGGGTAAAATGAAACACCTATCACTAATTTTTGATATTTCAATTTAAAAATTATTTGAATTAATTATTAAACGTGTTCTAAGTATAATATGAAATTTTGAACTTATCCATGACTAAAAGATTTTTTCTAAAATGAAAAAACTTGAGCATCTTTTTTTTATTTTGCACTTTAGTGTAGGTATATTGAAATATCAGTTGTGAGATGATCTAAATCTAATCTAGTATTTTATGAGCTTTTGTTAAAGAATATTAGGTACTGATTTTCAAGATTTTTCCAACATTTTAAAAATATGAAATTTTTTTATCAATTTTCTACGTACCTATTGAATTGTCAAATCGTGATACATTTTCATAATTGAAAATTGTTTTAATTTAAATTAAAAATTTTGATGGGTATAACATTCAAAATTTCAATCAAGGGTACCTATAAGTATTTTAATTTTTTAAATGTCGAAATGTGGCATTTTAACACTGTGAAAAGCATTTTCATTTTCATATTTCTTCGAATTAATTATTTAAATACCGAATTGAAATCAATAAAATCATACCTATGATAGATAGTTAATTTTTATAAAATAAGATTAAAAATTTTTTACTACCTTTTTAGGCAATTTCACTATATTTTCATTTCTTTCTACTGCCACTATTTTTAGTAATCATGAATCAAGACGGATTAAACGATAAACATATTTTTATGTAAAAAAAAAAAAATGTTTACATCCCTTCGATTGTGTCATCAACTTGTACTTTTGAAATGAAAAAATAATTTTGAATATAGGTATGTAGATTTCAATAATTTCAATGAAGAAATTTGTAGGCCTATATATTTATAAATGTGTTTTCAAAATAATAAAAACAATGGTTTTTCACCATCATAAATCACAATAATTTCTCTGGACCTAATCGAAATAAATGTACAAAAAAAAAAACGTCGAATAATATACTCGTAGGGTGTATACCTAAACGCGATATCCTCATAATGTAAATTTCTCATTCAATCATCCACATTTCACACCCTCACACCGACACATCTTCGTATTTAAAACATTATTTTCGAATATTGGCACAATCGTGTCTATTCCTTTCTTTTCTTTTCCTCTGTGCGAGGGACTTTTATAAAAAATAACAATATCAAGTTTATCAGATGAAATTTCAGTAGGTATACGGAAGTTTGTCATCGGAAATTTACCAAATGCGGGTACCAATATTATAAACCTTTCATTATTACACGACGTTATAGGCACCGATTGTCTTTACGTAAAACAAAAGCCCATTAGTGATTTATCTTTGATACTTCCCTTTCGATTTTTTTTTTGTTTTACCAAAAACCAAGAGCAATCTAGACGAGTGTTTCGTTTCTTTTTGTATTAACGAAAACAATTTAACCCCTTTTTAGGTTTTCTCGAACGGCTTGAGTTGCATTAAACCAGACCTCATTCATGTTTTCAAGGCTGATGAGTGATGAAAAATTTCACCGAAGATTGAAGATTAAAAAATGATTTAAAAATTATCCAAAAATTTGAACATGTTCGCGATAAAAAATTCAATTTGCATTAGGTAGGTACCTAGATATTATAAAATATGTTAAATTGTTGACTGATAGTCCGAATTGGAACTTTTGAATCAAACTATGAAAACACTTCCCTTCACTCACCCCCACCAAAAAAAATGGAACCGCGATAATTAAATAAGAAACGTCGCTTAAAACTACACAAAACCATCTGAATTGACTGGCAGACGGACGCAACACAATAAAATAATACAATACCCCCCTCTATCCTCTATCATAGGTACACGTATATAAAGTCAGGTCATTTTTTTTGTCTTACCTTGGCTGCTTTCGAGGGACAAGTTTTAATGTACAAGTTGAAGGAGGAAAAAAAAGAAAGAAAAGCGAATACTAATTATGGTAAGTCCTTCTTCATATTAACTCGAGTCGTATAAACCAATGGTATCCTCGAATCTGGAAATCTTCCAATATTACGAATAGGCACGATGACGTCGATAGTAGTGATAATGATAATGACGATGACGATTACCCGATGATGTAACGAGCGGTTGCCGACGATTATTACAACTTTGGTACGTGACTTAGCAAACCGAATAACTCGCTAAACTAAATCTGTGGCACTCGGCAAAAAGCATGTACGTAGCCTTACTTAACCGCGGAAGGCGGAATCAAGGCGGAGCCAAATGCAACCAATCCGGCATCCAGCTACCCCCTAATCTAGGCGAAATGCTCTTGTAAACAAACGTAAAAACTGGCGCTTATCAAGGATCAGCGGCGAGCCCTTCAAAAAGGTGCAGTGCACGAGAAAATTCAAATTCAGCTGCCTGAGCCAGCGCTGATTATACCCGCCCTTCTCAATTGTTATCTCGAGCCGAGTGTTACAGGCCTTTGTTCGATTTTTCTTGCTTTTTTCCCCAAAAAGTCAACGCTCTGTAAAGTTCCATTAGCGGTATTAAATTTTATTTTATCGAGTATTTGATGTCGATCGTATACTAATACCGGCTTCATTGTCTTTTTTTTTACAAGGAACCTGTGGAAAAATTCAATTTTTTTCGTCTAAATTGTATTTAAGCTTAGTTGATTTTATTTATGGAAAGTTTCGCGTTTCGTTGCATCAGACTGGCGAATTAAAAGTGTGTAAATTCGTATGAAAGGTGGATGAAAAATTATCTCGTTTGTAATTGAGTTTTAGCTTAGCTATTTCAAGTTGGGTATGATTTTTATTTTTATTCAAGAAAAACTCGGAATGAAATTGAAAATATAGTTGAACCGAAAAAATGTGTTTGTGTAATTCTCAAGTTCACCATAAATGAAAAACTTGAATAGGTAGCCAAAAAAGTATTGAAAAAAAAGGAAAATCTGTCGAAGAAATGGGAAAATGTTCATTTTTTAAAAGTTAAAAATGTATAATTTTTATCAAAAATTTCCTTTGGGCTTAGGAGGCTGATAGGAGGGGATTTTAGAAGTGGAAGTACTCTTATTTCTGCACTTAAATAGGTATATGAATATGTTTGACATCATTTCCATATAATTCGACCCTCCTAAACTCGAATCCATCATTAATTAGTTTCTCAATTGAAAGCAGAGAATAGACATAATCGTGAAATTTGTGTCACAGAATATGGTCAATCTTTGTTAAAATTCGTACATTTACTGAAATGCATAAATTCCTAACTTTTAAGAAGAATGTAACTTCTCACCATTGCAGAATAGAAAAAAAATTGTAGAACAAAAAATGGCAAATTTTTAATTCCCTACAACTTTTGTTTCAAGCTTTTTGTCGAATGATGATTTTTTGCTGCATTGCGGTTAATTTTTTTGAAAGTACGCGGGTGAAAAATTTGCTAAATTAACGATACGGAAACCAGTTTTGAACAAAAATTGTAGAACGTTGAAAATTTGTCTAGTGCTGATATTATAATCGATGTATCGATATGAAATAATGAATATCGATATTTTTTTAACCCTGAAAAAGTTCAAAATTTCCTCGTTTTTTTTGTTTTTGAACACAGATGCATTTTTGTTGACTTTTTTTCCTTTTATGCGTGTTAAAATTTAACTTGGCACGAAGAATAGGTAAAAAGCATTCAAAAAAGGCACAAAATGTGTTCGTAATTGAAAAATTGAAATAACTTCAGCAATTTCTTGGTTTTCCTGGATCAAAACAAAATATCGATGTAAAATTTCGGCCTGTATTTGCATTTTTTATCCTATAATTCTTTTTTGTACCTTGAAGTAGGGGAAGAATTGTTCTTCTGAAAATAATGGAATTCGGTCGATTTTAAGTACAAATCGGTCACCAAATGCTATGCAGGATGCACATTCCATGATTGAGAAAAATCCCTGTGACCGATCTAAGGAAAAAGGCCCAGTCAGCAAAATTCTTCAAAAGGGCCCATTTAAAATTTGAAAAATTGGTTCTGCTCTCCTCCCTGTCAATATTTCTGCCTTTTTCGGTTGAATTTGATTCAGAGACTTTTTTCTGTATATAAACAATTGAAAAAAGTGAATTTTTGAATTAATATAGGATCCATACAAAAAATACAAAAGAAATTAAGAAGAATGAAAAATCACAAAAAATGAAATTACATCAAAAGGTTCTAATATTCCTAACTTCATCAAAGTTTAGCCTTCTGATTTCGTTGATGGTGGGGGGAAGAGGGTGAGGGAAGGGAGATTGACGAACAAAAAACGCGACTTTATGTAATATTAAAAATAGGTAGGTTAGGTACTTATATTTTGTCAAAAAACTTTTATTTACCTAGGTATTGAACTCGGACAAACTGAGGACGAAAATTTTTTCCAAAAAATTTACATTTCATCATTTTTTTCACCATTTCAGTCCCTTGGGGGAGGGGGTCCAGATCCCTTGAACTCTCTTTAAGTAAATTACTGGGAAGTGACCTCATCATCCACTTCTATCTTATCTTGAACATTTTCAATTTATCATTATTTTTTATTTTTAAAAGCCCATTTCTACATTTGACGTTTACTAGGATGGTCGTTATTTTGAAAAATTTCGAACTGCCATGCCAGTTGGTTACACTTATGGAAAAAATAATTCCCTATTTTTTATTTTTTCCATAATTAAATTTTAAATGGTGCCGTGTACCCCACTTTTTAAAAAAAATTGAAAATCCGTAAAAAAAATACAATTAAAAAAAAATGTCAAAGCAAAATGGTCACAACGTAGGTACTCTTACCCATCGAAACCATTTTTGGTAATTTTTCACATTTACCCCTGTTTTTAGGGAGCATTAAAAAATGACAATTTTTTGATATTTTTCATATTTTTCGAAACTCATCTAAAAAAAAATTTTTAAATTATTTTTGCAAATAAAATGGTCTCAACACACACATTTTTACCCCAAAAAACCGTTTATGGCGATTTTTCATCATTATCGTACCCTTGAGAACTATTCAAAAACGATAAAAAATGAAGAAAATATTATAGAAAATGAGTGTTCCTAAAAATAAGGGTAAAGATGAAAAAATCCCCGTAAACGAGGGGTTTTTTATTAAAAATGTGTGTGTTGAGACCGTTTTATGTGGAAAAATTTTTTTCGATTTTTTTTCAGATAATTATGTTTCAAAAAATATGAAAAATACCAAAAATTGTAATTTTTCAATTCCTTTTGAAAACAGGGGTAAATGTGAAAAATTGCCGAAAATGATCTTGTTGGGTAAAAGTATGACACGTTGTGACTATTTTGCTTAAAATTTTGAAAAAATAAAAAAATCGTATTTTTTACTTTTTTTATTTTTCCAAAAGGGGGGAGGGGAGGCGTTCGTGGCACCACTTGAAATTCAGTTGGGAAAAAAATAAAAAGTAGATTTTCTCCACATGTGAAACCAATTGACGGGGAGGGTGAAGGGGAGAGGCCACGTCTCAAATAAATTCCAAAAAAATTGTTTAAAATTGAAGCCCAAATTTCAGGAGCATTTCCAAGCAATTTACGTTTTTAACCAATCACTGTTTTTCATTTCAGTTAAGTCATTTTCGCCACAACTTTACTTACGATCAATAAAAAAAAGTACTCTTGAACACTCAGTTTCAGATTTTGACTTTACATAATTATTTGTATAATGAGGAAAAAAACTGAAAAAATCGTAATTGATTGCATCGTGAGGGAAAAGACCGAAAGTATTAAAATTCGTTTCGGGGGAAATGAAAATAATATGGACGACAAAGATAGATCTGTGTGGTGAAATTAATTCATCCAGAAATGAATTTCACCATTTTCGGTACCTATTTTCCCTCACGATGTGGCTTACCGTGATCACCAGCGACCTTTCCATAACTTGACCGCCTCCCTTGTTAATTGAATAAAATTTGATTAAAAATGGACAGAAAAATTGACGAAACATTTTTTCAAAGGACACTCGATGGGTGACGAGAGGGGAAGATAAGAGAGGAAATTCTTCTTATCAACTAACGAGCCAGTTTGAGTAAATAGGTACCTATCGTTTATTTTTAAATCGATTTTCGGTAAAGTATTCTCATTCAAATCTACCCACATGTTTAAAGTAGGTATTTCGGATTCGGATTCACAATTCCCCTTTATTTATCAACTTCCCTATTTCCCTTCCAATGAGAGATTGAAATGAAAAGCCCAGGTGGCATCTGTCAATAGATTTAGAATGTTGCAGAGCGAATTATCTTTCTAATAAAATGGTGCTGCGTTTATATACGTGCGTTCATTCTCCATTTTAATCCCTCCAATTCCATGGGTGGGCTTAGAGAATGTTAGAGAAGGGGTGAATCGGTTCCAAAAATCTAAAAAGTTGGGTATTAATAAAGTTGTTTTGAAAATTATAAAAATCAGTGTTTTTTTTCAAAAAGTATCCAACTAGATGAATTACAATTATGCACATGTTCGATCATTACTTTTTTCTTTAAAAAAATGAACTCAAAAGATAAAAATTATTTGTCAATAAACCAGCTCTGATAAAATTTGTGAATTTAAATCGTAAAAAGATGATTAAGAACGTAATTTTTTTATCAATCACAAAAAAATATAAAAATCATTTTCGAATTTAATGTGATAAATGACTCATCAAGAATTGTTTGAAAAGGAAAGGGGTAGGTAAATAATGTTTGGAGATTCTACATTTCATTTAATTCACTCACAAAACCTTAATCCAGCTTTTTAATTGTTCAGTTTAATATTTCCAATGGACAATGATAGATAAATATCTCCAATTATTCTTTATCATTTAATTTTAATCACTTTTCAATGTAAGTACTTGATATTTGATAAAATCATAAAGTTTTTGTAATCAGTTCACCATCTTCAGACTAGCTCAAATTTTTATCACTTGATTCAAGATAGTATTACTCGTATCTACCAATTTCAGTGACAAATATTTTTCAAATCAGATTATTTCATTGATGAAATAAAATTAAAATTAATTCAAAAAACTTTTAACGTCATCTTTCTATCACTGTAGAAGTTGATAATGTGTTTTAATCTACCCTCCTTCAATTTGAACACGTCAGCACATTGAAAAAAATGTCACTATTTCGCGAATAGATAAAGGTATTCGTACTTACATAGCAATTGATAATAGGTATTTAATAGCCGGAAGCTTCGCTTACCCGAAATATAATCACGTGTCCATTTAAAAGGTTTACCAGCTGATTTGCCAACACCGATTCCAAAATCACGCATACAGTTCACTCGAGTTATCATATCCACAAGCATCGCGTAACCGGTCGATTGTCTAAACGAAGACTGAAAATTTTTCTAAAACTGCCTTCTTCGATAGATACGATTACCTAGTTAATTTTGCTAGAAATTTAAACAAATGTCGAAACCTGCTTTTAAGGGGAAAAAACCTACGGGAGATGGGGAGACTGACATCCGTTGTTAAAGCATAGTTATCTACAAAAAAAAAAGAAAGGACGAAAGAGAATGAAAAAAACGGAAACAGTTTTATGATCATTTATTAGGGGATTTTTTTTTTTGTAACTGTGAAAATGTTATGGAAAAAAATGAACTCACTTTGGTTTCTTTTTCTTTTACAGCTTGAAAAGACATTTCTGCAAATAGGTGAGTTGGTTGTCAGGTATCGATAAAGAACATGTCTCGGGATATTCATTCATTGTTGAAAAAGAGAGTCAAGCGGTCTGTCACATTTCGGAGTGGTCATAAAAAACGACCTTTCTCGTGTTCTATTGAAAAACTTACATTCACGAGGTAGTTTGCTTTATTAGTATTGGTGTAGATCACTGACCTACCACCGTATTTGGGTTCTAAGAATTCTGTTCTAAGAATCGAGGTATTCGTTTCAATCGTTATTTACTACACCTGCGTAGATACCTAATAATAAAAAAGATAATATTGTGTGAATTTGAAAAAATAATTTATAAACTTGTTGAACGAAAATTACAATTAAATGTGGTAAAATCATAATGTTTGTATATACGAAATATATTTCCTGTTAAAAACACGTCAAGCGACAAATACGACACAAGAACTAATCAATTAATCAATATTCTACGATCACAGCTAAAAGTTGAACAAAATGCTTATAAATTATAATTTCTGAACGTTATGATTCTTCGTTTAGTAAATAACCGCTGTGAGATGTTTGATAATTTTGATTTTTCATTTTTTCGCATCGATCGGTGTAAGTACAAAAGTGATAATGCAAGAATATATTTCCTTTTCCGTCTCCTTTATTTTGAATACTGCGAATAGGAGCTTCTTGAAAATCACTTTTTTGAGGATGAATTTTATAAGTAGCAGCAAATTTAATTTTTATCAACGCTTTGTAGAATTGCGCCGGTTGATATGGAGTTGAATTCGCATCACAAATACAAATCGATGAACATCTTAATCTATCTAATAATCGAGGAGGACAATCTTTGAATGACAATGTACATCTGCGAATAAATGTACCGTTTTTATTGGTTTGATGAGGATGAGATTAATTCAAACATTGAAATACTTACCTTTCGAGACTTTTGACTGCTCTAGCCGCTAAATCTTTCAAACGTAACGAAGGTACGATGTTCTCCTTGGGAAGATTAGGAATGTGTTTGAGGACGTTGTTCGTTAGATGATTATAAGTTAAATCTATTTCTTCGAGTTTGAGCCACGTGATACTTGCTGGCAGAAATCTCAAGTCGTTTTCGGATAGATTTAAAATTCTGTGAAAATTGTTTAGCTAGATTAAATAAAAGAGTAGATATTATTTATTCATTGTTAGATTGATTTTTATTACCTCAACATTCTAAGTTGGCCGATGGTTCCTGGTATGTATCTGATACTGTTGTTTCTTAGATTTAAAGAATATAACGACGAATACTCGATTAGAACGGATGGGAATGATTTTATCTGAAAATGAATAAATAAAAGTAATGAAAACAGTCCAAATGTGTAACCAAAGTATACATAATTCAACACTGGATACCTTGTTTCCAGCTAGATTTAAACACTGTAATGATTTTCTTATTGGCATTTCATTTAACCAAGATAGATCCGCATCTGTGATTGCATTTCCTTCTAAATTAATCGTTTGTACACTAATTCGTCCTAGTTTTATTGGTATCTTCGTAATATTGCTATCAGGAAATTCGACAACTCGGAGGTTTTCATCCAATTTATTCAACGGATTCTAAACAAACAAACCGGTTATATTAGAGAACAGAATGTATCTAGTTTTGATATACAGTACAAGTTTAATTTACTCTGGTCATCGGCGTCGATGGGGAAAACTTATTCAACACTGTTGAGCTTTTAGAAAACTTAGATGAAGTCAAAAGTTTTATTTTATTCTGCGCCGGAATAACTGGTATGTAGTCCATTTTTTCGACAATCTTTCTACTTATCAGCTTTCGCAGCAGATCAATGAAGCGAGTCAAATCTTCAAAAGTGGAGGTGATGAGTAAAGTATGAGGTGGTGTTCGAAATTCGATGCCAATTTTTCCACCTTTGATTTCATTTTGATAAACCCGTTTGACGTTTTCGATGACCTAAAAAACGGTTGTATGTAATATTTAAATTGATCGATATTGTAAGATAATATTACCTTGAATTCGATTATACAACTCCTTGTAACTAGCACCAATCTAGGCTCTTGAATGTGGCTTTTTCTTATCCCTAAATAAATATTCGACTGTACCAGATTCTTAAATGAATTCTTTGGCGAAAGAGCTACTAAACGAACATGACAATCTAACAACATTTTTAATGTATTATCGTGGTGTTATCAAGATACATAATTATTAAAAAGATTCATTAATAACCGAATTTATGGTGTTTTAAAATTATTTTCAATTCGGATTTTGGTTTGGTGTTATCAATTTTTTTTGACAGAAAGTTTATCTTTTTTTTGGCGGTTTTTATTTTTTAAAAAAATGAAACCCGGTTTTTAAAAAAAGTGTTTATTCAAATGAACACTTGGCGCGCTGAGTAACAGGTAAGCAGCGCTTTTTGCGTTGAAAGTTGTAACTATAAAACTTCGTTTTTTTTCGCCGTTGGTCATGGCTTCATGACATCATGGTTCATTGATTTGATTTCAATGGCCGTGTTTTAATTTATGTAATTTCCAGTAAACCCGGTTCCGTTGGTAATTTCTTATCAAAGTTTGAATGCCCGCTCGTTATTGACCGTTAGTACTTTCCAACTCGGTCTTTTTAAAAAGTGAAGTTATTATTTGTAAACTTTCGTTGAATTGATGATATATCTGCCGTTTTTGAAGTAAGAATACCGAAGAAGAATACATTATGTGGCAACGAAGAGCTGCAGCCCGCCAGCAACAAGCTGGAGATCAATCACTTGCCCGAAAACATGCAGATGAAGCCACAGATCCGTGTGAAAAACTACGCTACGTTTGTCTGGCCAGAGGTGCAGATGGAATTTTAGCTTTGGGAAGGTACGCATATCAATTACGCTTTACTCCATATGATATCGTGGATTAATCTTTTCCGTTCTGCAGATTTTTTCGACGTATTGATGATGATGGAAATAGAGCTATAAATTTCGAAGAGTTTGAAATAGGAATCAAAAAAGCAGGACTAGATTTATCTGAAGAAGAAACAAAAACCTTATTTTCACGATTTGACATCGATAATTGTGGCTCCATTGATATGTCTGAATTTTTATTCGCTATTCGAGTAAGTGCATAGGTTACGTAACGTTACGTACTTCGAAACCAAAATTTATTTGAAATAATTTTATTTTAAAACCGTAGCCGCCAATGTCTGCAAGTCGTGTCAAAGTACTGAAAGCAGCTTTCAACAAAATCGATCGAACCGGTGATGGAGAAATCAGTATAGATGATTTAAGAAATTCGTATTCAGTCAAAATGCATCCTAGATATCTAAATGGAGAAGATACCGAAGAAGAAATTTTAAAAGAATTTTTATCTGTGTTTGAACAACATGGCAATATTGATGGAAAAGTACGTTTTCATTAGTTGATAATCATCTCAATTCATTTAATATTCCTATTTGCATAATTCAAAAATTTTTATAGGTTACTGAAGAAGAATTCATGAATTATTACGCCGGTATTAGCGAATCAATTGATTACGATATTTATTTCGATTTATTGGTCCGTCAAGCGTTTCATCTTTAAAAGAGATCACCTATTTGAAAGAAGAAGAAAGTGGCTACAATTTTACTTCATTTTATTTAAATAATTACCTTACGTTTAAACTTGAACTGTTTGGTAAAAGCCTAGGCTCCTACAAACAAAACAGCTAAAAATATTTTCCGAATTCGAATAGCAATGCTTATGCAAAAGTATTTTTCGCTAGCAGTATCTATTTTATTTTTGTATGTACTGTACTGTATTCATTTGTACCGATTTTTTAATAAAATTATTTCATTCTATGAAGTAATTCTTTTTGACAAAATTGCATTCCCTGTTACCTACGCTGCAATGTTTATCTATATCTTGGCATTGCATTGTTAGCAATTAGCATTGTTCTTTATTAAGTATTGATGTATTATCGTGTATTAATCATTGTTTTTATTGCATATTGTAACGTCTTGTGTTGTGATACGTCCTTTTCAAAATTAAAGCACATGCACATAAATCGTTTTATTGATTTCGGTGTCATTTCAATTTATAAAATATGAATGTTTGCAATTTTCAATTTTATAGTGTTTCGAATAAAAGTATCATCAGATTCTTGTTTAAATTTCCAAAAAATATGAAAAGTGAAGAACTAGGTATGAATTTGAAAAATTGAAAATTAAATTAATAAATTTTTCATCTTCATGAACTCGTGAATTAAATTAAAAAATAACGTTCCTTTTTAAAATTTTCGAAGTATTAGTTTTTACAAATTACGATAAATTACCGTAATTATGTGACAATTTTTATCAGTGTTCCGATTTCTTATCACTTGTTTATTTTTTTTTACGATTTTATTTAAAAAGTGGAGGTAAAGTTAATTTTCGACAAATTTTAAAATTCTTATTAATTTTCTTTCAAATCGATTCAAATATAAAGTTCAAATGACTCGATCGTAAAATGAACTCCGTTAGTGCAGAAGAATTGAACCATTTCTGTCGATTATGTTTGCAACGAAGCGCAGAAGGCGAACTCGTCGATATTTACGAAAATGACGAAAGCTGTGAAAATTCGAAAGAACTGTCTCTATCACATAAAATCTCAGAATGTGTTTCAATCGAGGTATAACGCTGAATATATTGGTAAATTTTTATGGTGGTTACTTTACTTTTACGATTTTTGTTGAAGGTTTCACGCTTCAGTCATGAACCGAGGAAAGTCTGTCCAAAATGTATGAACCATATCAATGCTTGGTTCGACTTTAAAATGTCTTGTAACGCAGCCAATGACGTTCTGCAGAGATATCTGCATGAAACTGAAGAAAAAAATTCACCGGTACTTTTGCTATTTTTGATATAATCATCTCAGCACTTGTGTATGAAATAAAATTACGACAAACATGTTCGATTTTAGGTTTTTTCTGGAATGAAGACAACAATCGAAGACAGCTTATTTTTTCCCGAAATCAGTTTGCTCAGTTGCGATACATTACTAGAAAAGAGTATGAGTTTACAGTCGAATATCTCATCCATCGTAAATTATTTTCTTTCGCCGGAAAAAAAGAAGAATAAAGCCGAAACTGAATCCGCGTATGTCAAATTCGATGACAATTTTCCTCAACAAATCGGACAATTTGGTGGTCCTCCATCGGTACCGAATATTACGACCGCACCTAAAGCAAAAATACAAAAAACGAAACCTAAAACCGAAGAAAAAGGTTACCATTGCACATTATGCGATCGTAATTTCAGACATTTTTCTTTATTTTTATCTCACGACGAAAATGTTCATTTCATGGAAACGAGAAAATATTCGTGTTCTATTTGCGCCAGATTGTTCATTTTGGAAGATCGTTTGAACATACATAAAAGACTGGTTCATCGACAAAAAACACATCAGTGTCCAATATGTGATAAACTTTTTGTATCTGCGAAATCGCTCGAAGTTCACAGTCGATTGCATTCGGAAAAATATAAATGTGAAAAATGCGGATACTTGACTACCTCGAAATTATACCTAAATCAGCATTTGCAAAAGCACGCAGGTTTCGATGTATATTTCACTTGTAGTATCTGCGATCAGAAATTTTCCCAAAAATCTGCTCTACTTCGTCATAACAAATTACATTCCAAAACACACGGTAAGTGTTTCAAATGTTCGGTTTGTTATTTATTATTCAGATCGCACAGCGAACTCGTATCGCACAAGAATGCGCATAACGGAGCAAACGCATCGGAAATCTATAAATGCAGGACGTGCAATAACGTATTCTCGTCACGAAAAACGCTCATTGTTCATCAAAAAAGGCACCAAGAACCGCAGTTCAGTTGCCCAGTATGTGAGAAAAAACATATATCTAATTACGATTTACGTATTCATATGGGAACTCATAGTGATAATAAGACCTTTAATTGTTTCCATTGCAGTAAAAAATTCAGCTTTAAAAATACTTTGACGAAGCATTTGAAAAAATGCTATCCTAGAGTTCGTTCTGATATAATTGTGTAATATTTACGTAGATTTAAGTATTGTTTTTGTTCAATTTTTTTGTTGAACTGTTTTTATTAAACTTGATGTCATTTAATATGCGAGTTGCGTTTTGTTTATTCTGTTCACGGTGTTAAAATGTTAATGAATTTATTGCACGATAAATATGATTATATCAACATACAAAATACTTTGCATACAAATGTTAACAATGATAAATTACAGTACGTACTATATCGAAGATTCAGTACTCATACTTACCGAATCTTAAACGAAACAAAAAAAATAAATGAAAAGTAATTTCTAAACAAAATATACATGTAATATTAAAGCTTAACGTAATACTCATAAGCATTTGATAAAGAGAAAATTCACGAACAAATAAAATTCAGAAATGGCGTCATTCGCAATAAAACATGATTTTTTTAAAATTAGAAGAAACAAAGGTAAAACAAATTTATGGGTAAATGCACAGTATAATGAATAAAAATCGGTAACATTTCATACGTTACATTTTACTTTTTTTTAAATGTCAACAATTGAAAAAAAATAGGTGCAACAGAATTCTTCAACTTGTGTCTCAATTTCAGTTTGAAATAATTGATTCAAACTGGTACAATACTAATAAATATAATTTTTTTTAAAAACACAACTATACAAAAATACTCAGCACCATTTCGAGTGATAATTTAACCTAATAAAATTATCTGATGACGTTTAATGGTACAGTCAAATTACGAGGTAACCTTGATATCAAACGATCGCCAATTTCTTTCGATACAGCTACCCAAGAATATTTGTCGATTGGATACACTTCTTCGAGAGGTACTCGAAAAGAAACCAAAATTGTCGTGCAGAATCCATCATGTTTACCGGCAGGTTTCCCATCGTGTTCAACATTCAGAATGCCATGAGGTTTATGAGCTGGTACATCAGCTCCGAAAATTTCCTGTAATGAATACATAGATATAATTTTCGATAAAAAGTGCTTCCTAAAATCAAATTTTTGAGAAAACACTTACCACCATGAATTTTCGCAGTGTCGAATGAAGATTCTTCATGTGATTAATTTCACACAATGGTAAATGAGCTTCGGTTTTTTCAGAAACCAAAACGTGAATTTTATTGCTAAAGAAAAGATAGATATTAATTAGAGCGATGTAATTATTTTAATTGATGAGATTAATTTATGTATAATTACCTGCTTTTTTGTTTCACACAAACTACTAATCGTAATAATAATTTTTTGTGCTCTCTGACGACAGGTAAAACATTGGGATGCCAGATGGGTGACGAAGCTGGAGCATTTTGCAACGTTTTCAAGTATTGATGATACGCGACACCTCTTTCGATTATCGGATAAATATCATGCGCTCGGAGGTTCACTTCGGTAATGTTTTTAATCCATTTCGCTTGTAAAGATTCGGAATCGGCATCAGCAGGGGTTTTCAATCGACCGCCAACAACGTTACCGGTCATAACAAATCTGAACCATGCTTTACTAGCGCACTCCACACCTAGTAATGTGGTAGGTTCCATTTCAAGACCTGTTTCTTCTAAAACTTCTCGTTTAACGCCTTCCTGCGGACGGATAATGAAAATGGCAATTAGAGTAATTACGGATTTTAGTTTTACATTAGAAATGATAAGAAGAAAGCGTAAAAAGAATACGCATAAAACAGTGTTATAATCGACTCGAGTCACCTCGAGTATTTTAACAAGATATTTTCATATGAGCATTCTTCACATACCAAGATATTTTCACCAGGTTCGATACGCCCTGCAGGCAAATACCATTGCCCCGCGCAGCTACTTTTTGCTTCTTGCATCATTAGAAATTCGTCGTCTTCGTTAATTAATATGGCCAAGACGATGTATGTAACGGTACTCTTGGTAATAGGGGTGTAATCCGATGGTGTACTGGGGGTGATTCCCTTGGCAGCTGAAATTTGAAAAAATTATTGTAAAAATAAAAAAAATTGTGATTGATTCAGTAGAAAAATTAGAAAATTGACATTGAATCAATCGTAAATTTGAAAATTATTTATGTGTATTTTAATTACTAACCAACAACTTCATTCTGGTCAGCTAAAGTGAAATCACACAAATCGTCGTTGTCGTCGACTGATAACCCATCCAATAACTTTGTGACGTTACCTTCCACCATTGTAACCTAAAATCAATAATATCTTATTAACTATTACATTAGAAAGTTTTTCAAAATAATTATTCAATAAAAACTTGAGACAATTTTCAAGTTTTGAAAGCTGATGGAAAAGTACAGATAATGGTGAGTTTCTTACCTTCTTCCAAGTCTTCAGCTAACACCAAAGCAATCAACAATATACTTCGTTTTTGTTCATATTTTCACCAAAAAAATCCATCAATTTCGTTTTCTAAAACAGAAATTCGCGATGAAATTGAAATTTAAAAACACGACAATCATAACGCTATCGCAGATGTAAATAAACACAAAAATTTTAGCTTACGTATTTACATTCCACATTCTCAAGGAAGTCCAACCAACACGAAACACGAAATCAGGTGAACTCCGAAACACCAACCGAACTGTGAGATTGCGAGAACAGTGTTGGTAATTATTTGCTTTTATTTTCTCTCTAATTTTTTTCTTGCGTTCGAGTCAGAGTTGCTACGTTCATTGAGGTATATTGTGGTAGGGATGGTTAAATTATGAAAGAAATTTGCAAAAGTTGATAGAAAATTTAAAGAAAAAGGTATACAAAATACTCATCCATGCATAATTTTCCAATTTTTGTACATAATATATTGCAATTGCATACACATAGTATGTGATTATACGTAATGCTCTCTTATTTAGATACCTAGCTACCTACATAACTATAAAGAAATACAAAGTTAGTACATATGTAAACTTATTGCATGTAAATTGTAATATGCATAATTTAGTTGCATAATCAGTGTTGGAAAAACCGAAATATTTCAGTTTCGGTTTTCAGTTTTCGGTTTTCGGTTTT
>FIZU01059666.1:0-11634 GCA_900064475.1 Pseudococcus longispinus
GAAGGGACTCCGCAGTAACATCCCTGCGGTAGTACCTACCCTTCTACCTATTATACTTAACTAAAAAAAATAACGGAAACCGAAACGATCTAAACAGATGATGAAATCGAACTAATCGTTTGAGTTGAGTATGTTTTCACTTTGGTCAGATGGGTAAATGGCAGGAATGCCACAGTAAGAATTCACCAAAGATGTTATTAAATGGGTGAAAAGTAATTGGGAAGCTCCTGTACTAATCGTATTTGGACATGTTGCGTTGATAAGTTCCATTGTATGAAGCAAATTGAAACTTTAATATCTGAAACATACGTATTTAATTATATTATGAATATCGAATTAAAAAAATTTTGCAACTTTTCAAAAGCTTTCTTCAGGTATATTCTTTTTATTAATTTGAATTCTTTTACTAAGTATTATCAGCGTGTTTCAAGTTAATTTAATGACTTAGAAATCAGAGATTTTATAAAAGATTTTGTGTGGGGGGAAGTAAAGATTTGAGAAGTGATTTTCGGGAGGTGGCCTCCATTTTTGAAAAGAATTGTTGTTTGCAAATCTTGCAAATTTTATGAATTTTTGCCAACATAATTATGAACGAGTAAAAGAATGACATTTTTTTATAAAATTGGAAAAATTAGTTCAGCAAATGCGCACTTTTTTCTATTTTTGCGAGTTTCACTTTTATAATTTTAAATGTCAAGGACTTTGACAATTTTTGCGAATGTTTATGATTTATTTATGAAAAATTTAATGGTTTCTCTTAGAGTACAAATTTTGTTAATTTTTCGCATAGGTATTACAATAATTTTTTCTAATTTTATCAACTGTTGAAAATTCTAATAAGTTTTGCAAGTTTTTACTTTTTTTGCATTTGATGAAAAAAATTAATTGACAATTTTTTGCAATTTTTATCATTTTTTCAGTTCAAAAATATTATTTATTTTTGTAATTTTTAATTCAATGGTTGTTCATTGTGTCTACCTTGACGTTAGCAGTTTTCAAATTCGGAACTTTGTGTCAAAATGTTGAAAATAATATACCTAATATTTGATTGACCTCGTAGTCCGAACCCAAGTTGAAAAAAAAGGTTGAATTTTACCTGTATATGGCACTGCGACAATCGTTCAGAAATTTTTAAAAATCAATCACATACTTGAGGGACAAAAACTTATTATTATACTGATTCAATAATACTTTATTCAGTTTATCAGTAAACACAATATCCACGTTTGAAATTCGATAACGGATAACAGCGAACTCACGAAGCTTCTTAAGACAAAACAATTTACAATTACAAAAATCGAATGTATGACATCGTTTTCACCTATGTAAAGTTCTTGAAACTTGATAAGTAGTTGAGATGTATGTTATCACGAAGTACATAATCGTTTATTTAATCATGTACGTAATTGGTAGTGTCAGATAGGTGTGTAATATGTATGTAGAGTTATCACAACGCTTTTCTCCTTTTCTCTTTCTTCATTTTCATACATCCTTTCCTTTTTTCTCCATTGTTGACGATTTTTTTTAATTTTTTCCTTCCATCGTTTTTCTCAAAAGTTTCATCAAGATTATATTGGTAAGTAGGTACCTTCCTGTTTTCCTGATCTACTTATATTATTTGATTTTTCAACTCATTCTATAGTGTACGACGATTTTTTTCTACGATGAATGGATTAGTACATTCTGTTAGAAATTACACAAATACACTTAGGTATTGTGCGATGCCTTGGTTATAATTGAACAAAAGTGTAGATAAACTAAAGAAGGCAACATCGATTGATAATGATATTAAACTCAAGTGTTCTGAAAACATCAAGACGATCTTGAAATGTTAAGTATATCTATTTCATTCATGGATTATATTTTCATTACAATTACGACCATTAATAGGGAAATAACAGTTTTCTTAAGAAATGGGTCAAGAGTAAAGAAATCAGTGGAAACGAAGTTTTACAGAAATTTAAGTAACAAGAATCCGAATGTGCGAATTCATGGAGCCAATCTTCTTTTATCAAATCAGCAGCTTTTTCGCCGATCATAATAGTAGGAATATTGGTATTTCCACTGACTATTTTCGGCATTATTGAAGCATCAGTCACTCTCAAACCTTGTATTCCGTGTACTTTGAGTCTGGAATCTACGACAGCATCTTCATCATTTTTTGGACCCATTTTACACGTACCAACAGGATGATAAAAGGTGCTGACAAAATTACGAATGAGACATTCGTAATAGTCGTCTGAGGATTGCTTCAAGTTTTTACATTCGGTCAGAGGTTGAATTTCGATAAATTCGCAGCACGATTTAAACGTTTCGGTATTCGCAAGTTCGTGGATTAGTCGAATGCCCCTAGTAAGAGTTTTAATGTCTGCGGATTCGGTTAAATATCCAGTGATGATTTTCGGATGTTCGAACGGATTCGTGCTGCTTAACATTATTCTGCCTTGACTTTTTGGTCTCAGTAAGGTAGGCAAGAATTGAATCAAAACGTGTTTCTCGTTTTCATTTTCAAACTTTTCGATCAACTGCTTTGGAAAATTCCTACCTTGTAGGATCCCCGATAACGCTCGACTCTTAACATTGAAACTAAGATGATGCACTTGAATATCTGGGTAATCGTCGGTGGTATTCTGAGTGTCAACAAATGCCATCGTATTAAGAGTCGGCAAATATCCCATTTTAGTTTTTTTTGTCAAGTATGAATATAATAAATGGAGATGTGTAACAGTTTTGTTCTCTTTGGGGATAATTTTGGCCAATAAATTGAGCAAACTTATATGATCTTGTAAATTGTAGCCTACTTTCAAATCTTTAACCAAGGGGATATTCAAATCTTTCAGATGATCTTCGGGACCAATTCCAGAGAGCATAAGGAGCTGTGGAGAATTGATCGATCCTGCGCTCAATATGACTTCCTTTTTCGCAATTATTTTTTTATAAACACCATTTCGAAATACCTCGACGCCATAAACATTGTTATTTTTGATTAATAATTTAGTGACCAAGGTTTCTTTCATCATTGATAAATTTTTCCTGTCTGTGATTGATGCTAAATAAGCTCTAGCGGTATTCCACCTGACGCCATTTTTCACTGTAGCAGGAATAGTAGTAATGCCAGATTTCTGTCTAGCGCTCATATCTTCGACAAAAGGGTATCCCAAGTCTTTATAAAAGTTCACCAACAATTTTTTATAGGATGTAGTATCAGGTAAATCTTCTTCTAGGGAAGTTTCAACGTTTACATATCCTTCATATCCATGAAATTCCGTTTCCGCCGAGTCAAAATTAGCGAATTCCAATTTTTTGAAATATTTTATAACGTTTTTATAATTCCAACCCGGATTTCCTTGGTTTTCCCAGTTATCGTAATCTTTGGCATTACCACGTACATACAACATACGATTAATGGAGCTACATCCTCCTAAAAATTTACCTCGGGGCCAAATACACTGATTGTTAATCATACTCCGGCAACTTTTCTCAGACTTTACCACTTTGTAATTCCAATCGTATTTTGAACCGGAGAGTGAAGAGATAAACGCTGGGATATCGGATTCGATTGGTGGGTCTGATCCAGCTTCCAATAATAAAATTTTCCAGGAGCTTATTTCACTCAAACGATTCGTTATCGCTGAACCTGCCGATTCCGCTCCGATGATAATGAAATCGAATTCATCATTCGAATTGAGTATGTTTTCACTTTGGTCCGAAGGGTAAACAGCAGAAATGCCACAGTAGGAATTCACCAAAGTTGTTAATAACTGACTGAAAAGTAGGTGAGAAGCTCCGGTACTAACTGTATTTGGACATGTTGCGTTGATGGATTCCATTGTGAGCTGCAAGCTGAATACCAAAAAACGATTAGTAGATAAGTATAGCTTCTGATTATTTTGTGAACGTTTTTACCAATGATTGGTAAATTTGAAAAATCTCGTTTGTTTTGACAAATATTTATAAACTTTGATGTAATTATCCACATTTGAAAATTTTGCAACTTTTCGAAATGTCTTTTTGGACTCAGAAAATTTCAGACTGTAAAAGAACATTGTAAAACTCGTTGAAGTTTGCATAATTATTAAAAATATGATTAAATCGGTCAAAAAATCATAAAAATGGTTGAAAATGTTGTTGAAATTGTCAAGAATTTCATAAAAATCAGCCCAAATATTATAAAAGTTGTCAAAAAAATCATTTAAAATGGTTGAAAAAGTGGAAAAAATTATTGAAATTGTCATAAAAATTTGTGACAATGTCGTATAAATGACTGTAAAATTATTAAAAATATGAAAAAAAATCTTTAAACCGTGAAAACTGACGAAAATGTTGTTGAAACTGTCGAAATATCGCCAAAAAACAGTAAGAATATTGTAAAAATGGTCCCAAAAACATGAAAAGCGTTAAAAATTTCTTAAAAATTGCTGAAATTGTCATAAAGTAGGTGAACATTTCGTTGAAATGGCCAAGCAAATCATGGCAACTGTAGAAAACCACATGAAAATTGTTACAATTTTCATAAATTTTCATAAAAATCATTTGAAGAATTGAAAAAAATAATGAAAAAGTAATGAAAATCATCAAAAAAAGTCCCCGTCATTTCCATACTACCCATAAAACTATAAAACATTGGATATGCTTTTGCTCATTGAATTTTTCAAGTCCACAAAATCATGATATTTGTACAGTCCAAAAAAGTCTGACATAATGTCTAAAAGTCTTCGTGACGAAATTTTGTTACGGATTTTCGTCACAGCATTTCGTCAGTTTTTCCGCGAGATTACCCATAGGAAAAGCATATCCTACGCTGATACTGTTATTTTCCCAAAGTTTTCAAAAAATCAGTAAAATTCCTGCAAAAAAGGGTTAAAAAAGTATGAAATCCATCGAAAACTTCGGAAAAACTCCAATAATTTTTATCATTTTTACGTCATTTTCATTGCTTTATATGAAAATTTGAGAAATTGTAACGGTATTTTCAAACGTTTCATAATTTTTTGACCATTATTACAATATTTTAAGTGGTTTTTATGGAAACTGCGTCAATTTTAATGACATTTTTGAAGACTTCAATGACTTTTTTGTAATTTTTACTTAGGCGTATCTGACTTTTAATAATTAGATGCTTTTGCCACGGGTGTCCCGCGAAAAAAGTAACGAAATTCCGTCACGAAGTTCCCCAATGATGCCTTTTTGGAATTTTGTTGGACAAACAATTAGGAGTTTCTGAACTTGGAAAACTTAAGAAATCTGGGTAACTTTCCGAAATCTTGTTGGGCAGACTTCTCTGACTTGGAAAGTTTCAGAGATCGGCTCTTAGACATTTTATCAGGTTTTTTTGGACGGAAAAATTTTCAGATTTCCACTAACTTTTTGAACTTGGAAAAGTTTAGAAATCAGGGTACCTCTCCGACATTTTGTAAAGCAGACTTTTTGGATATGGAAAATTTCAGAGATCACGCTAGCTTTCAGACATTTTGTTAAACTTTTTTGAAGTTGAAAAATTTTTAAGAATTCAAATGAATTTTTGGATTTGGAAAATTTTTCAAATTTCTATTGACTTTTTCTGCTTGAAATTGAACTTCAAAAATTTTTCAAGAAAAACTCACGAAAATTTGTTAGGCTGAATTTTAGATATTTTATCAGACAGTTTTGGACTTGAAAAATTTCAATGAGCAAAAGCATAACCTATGTTTAATAGTTTCATGGGTATGAAAATGGCGGGAACTTTTTTATGAAAACCCCAACGGTTTTCTCAATTTTTCTCATTAATTTGTGATTTCGACCACTTCTGCGATATTTTAACCAATTTTTGTTACAATTTCTCAAAATTTCTCAAAATTTCTCAAAATTTGCAACAATTCTTTACAAATGTTTACTTTTTTTTGTAAATTTTTATGAATTTAAAACTCATGTTTTTTATTTACAAATATGAAATTTTTTGCAATTTGCAATTCGATTGTTGTCATTTGGTCGTCCTTGACAATAAAGAAATTCGAAACCGATGGACCTCGTAGTCCACGCTTCAGTAAAAAAAAGAACTTAAAATTTTACCTGCATAACCTGGGCTGTAAAACGTTCAAAAATTTTTGAAAATCAATCACATATCACTCAAACGACGAGAACTATTCAGAACACTGGTTCAATAAAACGACGTATGAGTACTTGCTATAATGTAAATCCAGTTTATCAGTCAATATTTTATCCTCACTCGAAATTGGATAACGAATAACCGTGAACATATGACGCTTTTCAATATAAAACAATTTACAATTTGCCTACATAAATTGAAAATATGCGGCATTATTTTCACTCATGCTGAATTCTTGACGTTTTATTGTAAATTTTATCTTATCATTTCAAAATGTTGAAGGTATTTACAACTCTCAATTAACTGAGATGGATTTTACGCGTGCGAGTATACCTACCTACACATTTTGTACTTTGTGAGTTTGTCGATAAAACTAAAAAGAATATTTTAACAATTTCAAGTGGTCAAATTCACGAAGCCAGTACTTTTATTATCAAATCTGCAGCTTTCAGTTTTCTCTGCGATCATAATCGCAGGAATGTTGATATTTCCAGAAATCATTTTTGAAATTATCGAAGCATCATCACTCTGAAATCTTTTAGTCTAGAATCGTTTATTTTTCAATTCTATTGATTATCACATAAAACTTTTTGAGCTACCTTTGCCAATGAAACTCAACTGAATACTTATGTATGTAATTTTGTACGATGGTATGGGTGAAATGAAGATAAATACATTCTGTCAGAAATCACACAAACATTCGTATTACGCTATTAATAAATCTGATTGCATGTGTTGCCCGGTGCATAGTGAGAAGGGGGTGATGAGAGAGTGCAGTAATTCATCAGTTGAGCAACTCTTTTGAATATTCATTCGCATGTAAATGAACCCGAGTCGAGGCATATTTGTACAAAATCTTGGGCGGCGCCAAAGTAAAGGCTAAAAAGTCGCCCTATCTTACTCCACAATCTCTCTTATAATTATCTTAGAAGAGATATGATGGGGCTGTAAGGAGAGCACTGGAAGAATTTACCCATTTCAATAATATAGCATGTAAGTTATACATATAGAGAGATACTCTCGGTATATTATACAGTATGAAAACAATCAATCGCTCGGCGTTACGACGACAAAGCTGAGGGGGCGAAGCGGGGGTGTAATTTCTATGATGAGATACTCTTAGAGGCGGCTGTACGGGTGGTGGAGGGACGTTTACGCGCCCGCGAAATTATCTACTTTCATAATGGCAATATACTCGTCGACTCGGGTGTATACTTGTATATAGAGGAGAGACAACAAACGAAAACAGATACAACAAAATACTCGCTTCTCGTCGAATCCGAATCCAAAATGTCGAAATTGAATGAATGTATTTTGGCGTAGCGCAGCGCGGTAGGGTTAAAGCTCGGTTAGAATTTCATAATTGCCGCCCGTTGTAAGTTCTCTTATTTCTGCAATGTAATCAGCGAAGCGCGTAAAATCGCATTCGTCGGAGCGAAGCGGAAAAGCGTGCCAGAATTCGGCAACGGCTGCAGAATTATCCTTTGTCGTTCTTTTGAACCCGAAGTACGCGCAGAAAGCAGAATACGAAAGGTCGGAGACGTGGCCGGGGTCTGGACCCGACCCCTTCTCCCCCGGCCTCTATCCTGTTAAACGTACATTTAATAAACCAGCCTTTGATTTGCATTTTAAATTGCTTAACTTTCTTCATTTTGTTTAGGTATAAAAGTCTCCTCGTTCGCGAGATCTCTCTCTCCTTTCTCGCATCCCCCTCTACGTACTGTGTTTTACTAATGACAAGGTTTAAACGAATGATATCGTTATGAAAGCAGCACCTGCCTGCTGCCTCGTCGTATTGTTGTTCAATTTAAAATATTTGACGAAATCTGTTACTTTAAAATTCAAGTTTTCGAAACTTTTCACAAATGTTTCCATTTTTGGCAAAAACCGCGCTCCCGCCGATCCAGTTTTTGCTTACGTTTCGCCGTCTCGTAGTCATCTCGAACCGCTCGTACCATCAGCCTATTGCTGTGGCGTTGATTTTACCGAATATACAAAAGAGTTTATATTATTTTCGAAGCGTTAATTTACGTATTTTTCCTTTTGTTTGAAGAAGACTTTGAGAGTGAGGGCGGTTTGTTGGTGAAAGGTTGAGAGGTGAAAAGTACATGGCATGTAACGATGCCTAATTCCAAACTTTGTAAGTTATTTTAGGATGAAATATAAAATTAGGTAGGTAATTGCACAGGATGAGTCATTTTCAAAAGTATACAGTTACAGTGTAGTGAAATATTCGTATAATTAATAATGTTATATTCGTATAATTTTAGTATAATAAATCAAGCTAATAATAGAAATGAGTATTTATGAGCAAATAAGAAATTACTGAAAGAAGTTAAGCATAGGACCCAAGAGGGTTTAAAATTTTCAGAAATACGTGACGTAACTGAAGATATTAACGCCCACCTTGGTTGCAATTGATAATTGATGTATAAGTATGGTGCGGAAGAGAAAATGGTATTCTAGTTTGTTCAAGACTGCATAGTAACTTTCACCAACGCCTGCAGCATTTAAAAAAAAAGAAAATTCTTATAAATGTAATCAGAAACAGAAAACAAAAATCGTAAAAATTGTCCAAAAAGTTGTAAAAGTTGTTCGTTGTTCAAAATTTCATAAAAATCATCGAAAATGTAGCAAAATTTTGTAAAAGTCGTAAGAATTATCCAAAAAGATGTAAAAGTTGTTCAAAGTTTCATAAAAATCATTGGAAATGTTGAAAAAGTCGTGAAAATGCATAAAATGGTGTATAAATGTTCAAAATTTCTTACAAAATTCATTGAAAATGTTGCTAAAATTGCGAAAAAGTGTTTTGTTTGGAGATATTCAAAAGTGTCTGTAAAAAAATTTGAAATTTGAAAATAGGGGCATTTCACCATATTGCCTAGGCTCTGCATTTTGTTTTTTTTTCAATGGTGCAAACCTCTTTTGTATACAGCATAGATCCAAAAATAATTATGTTTTTAGAACAATTTTTACAAAAAAATGATTGAAATGAAGATATAAATTTTACCCATACGATGAATTACCTATTTACTAAATCAAAGAGATATCTGACTGCAACCTCGAAATAAAATGTATTTAAAGCTTATTGATCGAAGTATACTCGTTTCCCTCGGAAATAGTGAACGAATGCCTCTGTAAACAAGAGAATTTTTCCGATGGACTACTAGATTTCTGGGATAAATGGTCTTTCATCAATGCATATTTCTCAGGGATCTGTGCGTCCTTTTTATGATTATTATCCTCATCAGAATCATCGCTTTCATCACTGCTCGGGTAAACTTTCTCTGTAGATGAAGGGATTGATGGAACAGGAGATGGTATGAAGTCCAGGTCCTGAAATTTGACGATTAATTGCGAATTTAGTGAAGAAAACTAGTTCTTAAGCGATATTTTATGAGTGAAGGAGCTAAATACTTTATTATCAGCCAATATTTCATCCAGTATTTTGATTATTTCGTCAAAACCAGGGCGTTCTTTTGGATCATCTTGCCAGCATTCGCGCATCAGTAAGTAGCTAAGTGTGAAATGAAATCGAGGAATGTGATTACGAGAGAGTTAACAGAATTACATAAGTAAGTGGGCAGAAGAGGAGTTGATTTACTTACAGTTTGGCTGGACAGTTTGGTGGACTTTCCATACGATAGCCTTCGCGTAAGATTTGGAATAGTTTTTCAACGCCTGGAACCGAAGGATAAGGAATTCCTCCGAGAGTCATGATTTCCCAAAGTAGTATGCCAAAAGACCAGCTAAAAGGAAACGAGTCAGCAAATTCAGCTTAAATGATATTTTTTGTATCCATTTTGGTAGCTTACATGTCCGATTTACACGTGTAAAGTCTTTGAAACAAAGCTTCAGGCGACATCCATCTAACTGGCAGTTTACCACTGGATTTTTTTCTGTAGTATTCGTTATTTTGAATATCTCGAGCTAGACCAAAATCCGCCACCTTCATGACGTATTCTTCTGTGACAAGTACGTTACGAGCAGCCAGATCACGATGAACACACTGTAATGATTCATTCAAAAGATATCTATTCTATTTTCTGGACGTAATCGAAGAATTTGTTGTGGTACCTTGATCGAAGCCAAATACTCCATTCCTTCTGCGATCTGGCGAGAGAAAGTGATCAAAGTTTTGTTATCCATTACCATTCCGTTCTCAGATGCCATTGAATTCCTCGAGCTGGAGTTACATTTTCTAAGGAAATCTTTCAAACAACCATGAAACGCGAATTCTGTAATTACGAGCAATGGTCCGTTTTGGCTGCTGCATCCGAGCAAGCTGAGTACATTTTTATGTTTTCCTATCATCTTCATGATTTCTACCTCGGCCACTAAGCCTTTCATTTCTTCGTCGGTGTGAGATTCTGTAATTAATGTGGGTCGAATCAACTCGAAAGTTGAGTAATTCGAGTTTAGGAAGTCAAGTGAGAACCTTTGAGCATTTTAACAGCTACAGTAGTCCAGACTTCCGGATCAGTGATGCCATATGCTTCCGCTTTCAAGACTTTACCAAATTCGCCTTCTCCTAGACCTTCGCCCAAGTTCAAACGATCTCTGGAGAATTCCCATTCGGTATCCAAAGGTAATTCGTATTCTACATTTTCTGCATATCCGTGTTTAGCTCGTTTGTTCAATTCGATTCGTACAACTGGACTTTTCTGTTTTTGGAATAGTTATTTAAATTAGTTTAGGAGATTACCGACGAAATTATTCGTGGGTTGTGAAATCTACTCGCCAGCATATCTTTCATGTCGCTATCTTTTTCGATTATAACGGTTTTGATCCAGTTTTTGAAAGCTTCGGCGTTATTGGCTCTTGATAGCAGGAGTGCTTTTTGTCTGTGTTGTCGATATCAAACATAGGAAAGTTTTAAATAATTTTTAACTGGTTTTTGCCAATTGCAGTTGATCCATTTCCATCTAACGTGTTTATACTCACTTTCTATATCTAATAGTAAGGCCTCCTCCCAGCAAGATAGAAAGAATCGAAAATGTAATGATCGATATAACTGTGTACAAGATGACCTTTGATGATGAAGGAGCTATTGAAAAATTATTTCAATTTTAAAAATTAATCTGTAATAGTCCGGCATATGGTATAGGTGAGGGTTTGCACCCCCCTGCCGATCCTCTGGGACATGATTTTTCTTAAAAAGGACATCCTAGGGAACATTTTAAGCCATGTTACTCAAAATCAAAGTTGGCCGTACTAACAAAATGGCGGCCATTTTGATTGACAGGTCAGCCCAAATTTGATATTTTGGGGTATAACTCGGAAACGAGGGGGTTTACGATAAAATTTATGATGACAAAAAATATTGTACATAAAATTTGGAATCTTTTTTGTCATTAGAATATACGCGTGAAACGGTCGCGTTCGCGAGTTACACGCGCGTGAAGTTGCGCGCGATAATTTTTTTATCAAATAGTTACATGTTTTTGTTACTTTTTTCATATTATGTGTTCGAATATCGTTCAAGCAATTTTTCTTTTCACTGGGACTGAAACGTTTTAAGCATAAAATGAACTTATAGGAAAGTTCGT